>CM055123.1:328818583-329041083 GCA_029206835.1 Rana muscosa | reverse complement strand
GGACTGTGAGGAGGGGGTTTGAAATCATGCCGTCACTTTGGATCTCCATCTCCCCATCTCTCGTCAGGGCCCGGGTTGACCCCCGTGTCATTATTATTATATATATATATATATATATATTTTTTTTTCCGTCTTGTTTATTGGCGCGGTGTCCCCTTTAATATTCATAGGACTGTGAGGAGGGGGTTTGAAACCATGCCGTCACTTTGGATCTCCATCTCTCCATTTCTCCATCTCTCGTCAGGGCCCGGGTTGACCCCCGTGTCATTATTATTATATATATTTTTTTTCCGTCTTGTTTATTGGCGCGGTGTCCCCTTTAATATTCATAGGACTGTGAGGAGGGGGTTTGAAACCATGCCGTCAATTTAGATCTCCATCTCTCCATCTCTCGTCAGGGCCCGGGTTGACCCCCGTGTCATTATTATTATATATATAAATATATTTTTTTCCGTCTTGTTTATTGGCGCGGTGTCCACTTTAATATTCATAGGACTGTGAGGAGGGGGTTTGAAACCATGCCGTCACTTTGGATCTCCATCTCTCGTCAGGGCCCGGGTTGACCCCCGTGTCATTATTATTATATATATATAGTTTTTTTTACGTCTTATTATTTCCGCGGTGTCCCCTTTAATATTCATAGGACTGTGAGGAGGGGGTTTGAAACCATGCCGTCACTTTGGATCTCCATTTCTCCATCTCTCCATCTCTCGTCAGGCCCCGGGTTAACCCCCGTGTCATTATTATTATATATATTTTTTTCCGTCTTGTTTATTGGCGCGGTGTCCCCTTTAATATTCATAGGACTGTGAGGAGGGGGTTTGAAACCATGCCGTCACTTTGGATCTTCATCTCTCCATCTCTCGTCAGTGCCCGGGTTGACCCCCGTGTCATTATTATTATATATATATATTTTTTCTGTCTTGTTTTTAGGAGCGGTGTCCACTTTAATATTCATAGGACTGTGAGGAGGGGGTTTGAAACTATGCCGTCACTTTGAATCTCCATCTCTCCATCTCTCGTCAGGGCCCGGTTTGACCCCCATGTCATTATTATTATATATATATATATTTTTTTCCGTCTTGTTTATTGGGGCGGTGTCCCCTTTAATATTCATAGGACTGTGAGGAGGGGGTTTGAAACCATGCCGTCACTTTGGATCTCCATCTCTCCATCTCTCGTCAGGGCCCGGGTTGACCCCTGTGTCATTATTATTATATATATATATATATATTTATTTATTTTTTCCGTCTTGTTTATTGGCGCGGTGTCCCCTTTAATATTCATAGGACTGTGAGGAGGGGGTTTGAAACCATGCCGTCACTTTGGATCTCCATCTCTCGTCAGGGCCCGGGTTGACCCCCATGTCAATATTATTACATATATATATTTTTTCCGTCTTGTTTATTGGCGCGGTGTCCCCTTTAATATTCATAGGACTGTGAGGAGGGGGTTTGAAACCATGCCGTCACTTTGGATCTCCATCTCTCGTCAGGGCCCGGTTTGACCCCTGTGTCATTATTATTATATATATATATATTTTTTCCGTCTTGTTTATTGGGGCGGTGTCCCCTTTAATATTCATAGGACTGTTAGGAGGGGGTTTGAAACCATGCCATCACTTTGGATCTCCATCTTTCGTCAGGGCCCGGGTTGACCCCCGTGTCATTATTATTATATATATATATAGTTTTTTTACGTCTTATTATTTCCGCGGTGTCCCCTTTAATATTCATAGGACTGTGAGGAGGGGGTTTGAAACCATGCCGTCACTTTGGATCTCCATTTCTCCATCTCTCGTCAGGCCCCGGGTTAACCCCCGTGTCATTATAATTATATATATTTTTTTTCCGTCTTGTTTATTGGCGCGGTGTCCCCTTTAATATTCATAGGACTGTGAGGAGGGGGTTTGAAACCATGCCGTCACTTTGGATCTCCATCTCTCCATCTCTCGTCACGGCCCGGGTTGACACCCGTGTCATTATTATTATATATTTATTTTTCTGTCTTGTTTATTGGCGCGGTGTCCCCTTTAATATTCATAGGACTGTGAGGAGGGGGTTTGAAACAATGCCGTCACTTTGGATCTCCATCTCTCGTCAGGGCCCGGGTTGACCCCTGTGTCATTATATATATATATATATATTGTGACAGCAGGAAGGTAAAGTCACCTGGTTGCATCCAGGGGGGTAGATATATTTCTCCCAGATTCAGGCTTTATGCCGACTTATACAACTAGGGAGTTGATGAAGCCCAGCTGAGGCTAGTGGGCTCATGAATGACTCATACCTCTAGGGAGAGTGCTGGGCGTCGTGAGGCAGGGAGTTGATGAGACCAGCTGAAGCCTGTCAGTTCGTTTAAGGCCTCTATAAAAACTCCCAGATTCATTAGGTGTTAGCTCATGCCTGGAACCAGACCTGTGTGGACTGTCTAGGGAGAGTGAACCCCTGTGCGGTGAGGCAAAGCCTGTGTGGCTATTTGTTTGGACTTTTACTAAACCAGGGACTTAGGGACTAGGACAGCACCAGGCTGATCCCAGTTGTTAGTTTAGGAAACCTGCATGTTTAGTCAGAGGTCAAACTGACCAGGATTTATTTTGTTTATGTTTCTTTTTGGCTTTGCTGTGTTTTTGTCACTGTACATAGAGAAATAAACCGCACCTTTTGATTTTGAAAACCACAACCTCCGTCTGCTGGCCCTGTTTTTGTGTGGGGAGCCCAACCAGGGGGTCACACACACCCGCTACCGAGTTAACCCCCTCACAGTTGGTGGAGAACCAGTGGCAGTTTTTTTTAAGCCAGCATGGAGGAGATACTGAAACAGCTGGCTCTAGCAAATGCCAATCAACAGCAGACAAATGCAGGTTTGCAAAGGAGCCTTGCAGCCCAGCAGCAAGCTCATCAACAAGCCCAGCAGCAATCTGAGGCCCGCTTCATAGACCTGTTACAGAAGCAAGAGCAGAGACTACAACAAATGGAAGCAGTAATGCAGCAACGTCCGCAGACCAGTGAGGAAAGCCGTCCCACTAATACCGCGTCCTTTGGGGTGAGTCGTTTATTGACAAAAATGACTGGAGAGGATGATCCAGAGGTATTTTTGACCACATTTGAAAGGACTGCTGAAAGAGAAAAGTGGCCTGAGGAGCAGTGGGCTGGACTGGTGGCTCCTCTGTTAACTGGTGAATCGCAGAAGGCTTACTATGACCTAGAGCCTGACCAAGCAAAAGACTATGTGATGCTAAAAGCTGAAATATTGGCAAGGCTGGGTGTCACCCTGGCTGTCCGGGCTCAGCGTGTGCATAACTGGACTTTCCAGCTTGGAAAACCCCCCAGGTCTCAAATGTATGATCTCATTCACCTGAGCAGGAAGTGGCTACAGCCAGAGACTTTGTCCGCACCAGAGATTGTGGAACGTGTTGTAATGGATCGGTTTTTGAGAGCTCTTCCTACTGCCATCCAAAAGTGGGTAAGCCATGGAGACCCAGAGACGGCCGGTGGTCTTGTGGATCGTGTAGAGAAATACTTGGCTACAGAGAACCTGACGGCCTCTTCCAGAGACTCTCGGACTTTCCACCCTAAGACCAGACCATCCCTAGGGGCGGATAAGAGGATTCCAAGGGGTGAGGGTGGAGAGAGTGAGAGGGTGGGAGCTCTACCCAAAGTTTGGCGAGAACAGCCTGGGAAGTCAGGGGCTCAAGAGGCAGCCAAATGGATTGTTTGCTACCGCTGCCGGCAAGCGGGACATATTGCAGCAAATTGCCCGGTTGTGGAGGAACCCATGCAATGTGACTTTCTGATGGACAGACGTCAGTCGCTGTGTGCGACAGTCGCATGCACTGCCATTCGGGGAACTGAGAAACATTTATGCAAAATGTGTATTAATGGTAGAAATGTTGTGGTATTACTGGATTCAGGTAGCCTTGTGACCCTGGTAAAGGCTGAATTAGTTAAAACAGAGGTCTCTGGGAATAGCAAGGTAGCTGTTATTTGTGTGCATGGGGACACCCGAGAGTATCCAGTGACTACAGTGTGTTTCGAGACCCCCAAAGGTACCCTCTCTCATCCAGTGGGGTTAGTATCTCAATTACCGCATGATGCCATTGTGGGAAGGGATTTTCCGAAGTTCTGGGAACTGTGGGATGATCCTGAGCCCCCCACTGGTGCCCCTATGTACCAGGAATGTGATAGCCAGAACTCCTCTGAGAGTGGTGAGGACTCTCCAGAATTTCCCTTGTCAGTATTTGCAGGGGAGACTCAAGAAACTGGAGAGGAGCCCACCTCCTCAGACGAAAACCTACCGTCTGTGGAGTTTTCTGATCTGGAGGTTCACAGGGAAAATTTTGCCACAGAACAGTTAAAAGACCCCGCCCTAATAAAGGCACGGGAAAACGTAGTGGAAATAGATGGCGAGTTAGTGAACCCAGATAATACCTGCACTTACCCATACTTCAGCGTAGAGAAGGACCTACTGTATCGGGTGGCAAAAAGGGCAGAAGAAACCGTTGAGCAGCTTGTGGTGCCCAAACCTTACAGGAAGTTGGTGTTGGAGTTGGCCCATGGGCACATTCTTGGAGGTCATCTGGGGACAGAGAAAACCCGAGAGAGGGTATTACAGAGATTCTATTGGCCTGGGGTGATGAAGGACATAGAAAATTATTGTTCCTCCTGCCCTGTGTGTCAGAGGTCGGCCCCGATGCCACATTTCCGTAGCCCGCTGGTCCCTCTACCCATCATTGAGGTCCCGTTTGAGAGAATCGCAATGGATTTGGTAGGTCCTATAATCAAGTCCGCTAGGGGGCACCAGTACATATTGGTTATAATGGACTATGCCACCCGTTATCCAGAAGCGATCCCTCTCAGAAATACCTCGGCCAAAACCATAGCCAAAGAGCTATCTCTTGTTTTTAGCCGGGTGGGTATTTGTAAAGAACTGCTTACGGACCAAGGTACACCCTTTATGTCCCGGGTTATGAAAGAGCTGTGTAAATTGCTCAAAGTGACGCAATTGCGTACATCTGTGTATCACCCCCAAACCGATGGGCTGGTTGAAAGATTCAACAAAACCCTAAAACAAATGTTGAAGAAAGTGGTGGATAGAGATGGAAAGGATTGGGACTGTCTACTTCCTTATTTGATGTTTGCTATTAGGGAGGTGCCCCAATCCTCTACGGGATTCTCCCCCTTTGAGTTACTGTATGGGAGACACCCAAGAGGGCTGTTGGATATTGCCAAGGAAACTTGGGAAAGTGAGAGTTCTCCCCACAGGAGTGTGATTGAGCATGTCGCCCTGATGCAAGATCGAATTGCACAGGTAATGCCCATCGTGAAGGAACATTTGGCCCAAGCGCAGTTGGCACAGCAGAGAGTGTACAACCGTGGAGCAAAGACCCGTACCTTTTCCCCGGGGGATAGGATATTGGTACTTGTCCCTACGGTTGAAAGTAAATTCCTTGCCAAATGGCAAGGCCCCTACGAGATAATGGAAAAAGTGAGCGAAGTGAATTACAAGGTCAGACAACCAGGAAGGCGAAAGCCCGAACAGATATATCACGTTAATCTGTTGAAAGCCTGGAGGGATAGAGAGTCCCTAGTCGCAGAAACTTGGTCACCAGCTCAAACTGGTTGCGTGATTCCGGAGGTTGGAATAGCAGCCACCTTGTCACAACCCCAACAACAGGAGGTTAAGGAGTTTGTGCTTCGCAACAAGGAGGTGTTCTCTGAGCTGCCGGGACAAACATCTGGGGTAGAGCATGATATTATTACCCCGCCCGGTGAAAGGGTGAAGTTAAAACCCTATCGGATCCCAGAGGCCCGACGGGAGGCAATACGGGAGGAAGTACAGAAAATGCTGAACTTAGGGGTGATAGAGGAGTCCCAAAGTGATTGGTCTAGTCCCATTGTGTTGGTGCCTAAACCGGATGGGAGCTGGCGATTTTGTAACGATTTTCGTCAGTTGAACAAAGTTACAAAATTTGACACCTACCCCATGCCACGTATAGATGAGTTGATCGACCGGCTGGGAACAGCCCGATACATGACGACTCTTGACCTCACAAAAGGGTATTGGCAAATTCCCCTGGCCAAGTCGGCCAAAGAGAAAACCGCATTTGTAACCCCAGACGGGGCGTTCCAATATAAGAGAATGCCGTTCGGGTTACAGAATGCGCCGGCCACATTCCAGCGGAAAATGGACCAGATACTGAGGCCCCATCGGAAGTATGCTGCGGCTTACCTGGATGACGTAATTGTCCATAGCACAGATTGGGCCTCACATCTGCCAAAAGTGCAAGCAGTCCTAGACTCTATCCGGGAAGCGGGGTTTACGGCTAACCCCAAGAAGTGTACCATTGGGCAGGAGGAGGCCAAATATCTTGGGTACACCATTGGCAGGGGAGTAATAAAACCCCAACTCAACAAAGTCGAGGCCATCCAGAGTTGGCCACGTCCCAACAGCAAGAAGCAGGTACGAGCCTTTCTGGGAATCGCGGGTTATTATCGGCGCTTCATTCCCCACTTTGCTTCTAAGGCTGTGCCCCTAACCAACCTGACGAAAGGGAAAGGGTCGGTCATGATTAAATGGACCCCCGAGGCTGAGGCAGCATTCCAATTCTTGAAACAAGCCTTATGTAGCCAGCCAGTGTTGTACTCACCCGACTTCTCTAAAGACTTTGTCGTACAAAGTGATGCGTCAGATGTGGGGTTAGGAGCAGTATTGTCCCAGGTCTGGAACGGGGAAGAGCACCCAGTCATTTACCTCAGCAGGAAGTTGAAGTCCCATGAGGTAAATTACGCCACGGTTGAAAAGGAGTGTTTAGCGGTGAAGTGGGCTCTAGATTCCCTTCGGTACTATCTGCTAGGTAGGCACTTTGACATGGTTACGGATCACGCTCCGTTAAAGTGGATGGCTCAAAACAAGGAGACAAATAGAAGAGTGAATAGGTGGTTCCTGGCCCTACAGGAATTCAACTTCACAGTAAAGCATCGCCCTGGCGTTCAAATGGGGAATGTGGATGCTTTGTCTCGAGTACATGAATGCCTGATTGCTGGTGTTCCAACCCCAAGGTTAAAACAAGAGGGGGGGTATGTGACAGCAGGAAGGTAAAGTCACCTGGTTGCATCCAGGGGGGTAGATATATTTCTCCCAGATTCAGGCTTTATGCCGACTTATACAACTAGGGAGTTGATGAAGCCCAGCTGAGGCTAGTGGGCTCATGAATGACTCATACCTCTAGGGAGAGTGCTGGGCGTCGTGAGGCAGGGAGTTGATGAGACCAGCTGAAGCCTGTCAGTTCGTTTAAGGCCTCTATAAAAACTCCCAGATTCATTAGGTGTTAGCTCATGCCTGGAACCAGACCTGTGTGGACTGTCTAGGGAGAGTGAACCCCTGTGCGGTGAGGCAAAGCCTGTGTGGCTATTTGTTTGGACTTTTACTAAACCAGGGACTTAGGGACTAGGACAGCACCAGGCTGATCCCAGTAGTTAGTTTAGGAAACCTGCATGTTTAGTCAGAGGTCAAACTGACCAGGATTTATTTTGTTTATGTTTCTTTTTGGCTTTGCTGTGTTTTTGTCACTGTACATAGAGAAATAAACCGCACCTTTTGATTTTGAAAACCACAACCTCCGTCTGCTGGCCCTGTTTTTGTGTGGGGAGCCCAACCAGGGGGTCACACACACCCGCTACCGAGTTAACCCCCTCACAATATATATATATATATATATATATATATATATTTTTTTTTTTTCCGTCTTGTTTATTGGCGCGGTGTCCCCTTTAATATTCATAGGACTGTGAGGAGGGGGTTTGAAACCATGCCGTCACTTTGGATCTCCATCTCTCCATCTCTCGTCAGGACCCGGGTTGACCCCCGTGTCATTATTATTATATATATATATTTTTTCTGTCTTGTTTATTGGAGCGGTGTCCCCTTTAATATTCATAGGACTGTGAGGAGGGGGTTTGAAACTATGTCGTCACTTTGAATCTCCATCTCTCCATCTCTCGTCAGGGCCCGGTTTGACCCCCATGTCATTATTATTATATATATATTTTTTTTTCCGTCTTGTTTATTGGCGCGGTGTCCCGTTTAATATTCATAGGACTGTGAGGAGGGGGTTTGAAACCATGCCGTCACTTTGGATCTCCATCTCTCCATTTCTCCATCTTTCCATCTCTCGCCAGGGCCCGGGTTGACCCCTGTGTCATTATTATTATATATATATATATATATATATTTCCGTCTTGTTTATTGGCGCGGTGTCCCCTTTAATATTCATAGGACTGTGAGGAGGGGGTTTGAAACCATGCCGTCACTTTGGATCTCAATCTCTCCATCTCTCCATCTCTCGTCATAGCCCGGGTTGACCCCCGTGTCATTATTATTATATATATATGTAGCGTTACCCTCAACTAAGAGGGCCGCAGATTTGGTCTGGGCCCTGAGTACAGCTCCGCCAACCCCCGGCAATCTACTCGACCCTTTCTGGCACAGTTAGTTTAGGGGTATACACATTTAATACTTATACTTTATGAGAGACTCAGACACGGAGTAGTTATAAAGGAATAACAGATTTTTACTTTCAGCTATGCAAAGGGAATGAACAGTGATAACAACTTGACCATTAGAATATTCACAGAGCCCTGCAATATTAAAATATCAGTCACACTACACCATGGAGAAAGGGGGGGGGGGTGGATAAGGAGACGCCACGTGGGGCGACTGTTAACTAGGCGCCCTGTGGCGCAATAACTAAACTAGGTCCCTAATGAATCAGGCCTGATTCCTAACTCTAGAACTCAGTCCTGTATGAATGATGGATTCTTCACCGGCATCTGTAGAGGTGGTGCACTTAAGAATAAACAACAATTGTAATCCAGGAAAAGGGAAAGTTGATAACTGACAACACTTCACTGGAGATCCTCTGGATCAGTCCTGCTGTGAATCTCCAGTGAGAGTCTTTAACATGAGGTAGTAGGCCTCGGCAGTTTATAGGCACAGTACTAGCAAACAGGTTAGGGAATGAGCTTACGCTCGCTCACCCGCCGGACACGATCTCCGTTCGGAACTTCCACCGGTTGTGACTTCACTCGCCCACAGCGGTTGCTGCGATCGGGTCCCCGATCCCATCCAGGCTGTAAGTAGAGATGTCGGATGCCACCCAGGCTCGCAGTGGGGTGGAAGGCTCTTTGGTCGGCTGCAGAAGGCCCCAGGCTTTAGGCCTTACCCAGCACAGGTCCGCACAGGTGTATCAGTCTCTGCCGTCCCGTGTCCAAAGAGGCCGAGCCAGGCCTCGCCCCTTCCTTATATATCCCCACCCATGAGTCTCTGGGGCAGAAGCAAAACATCCTAGGAACCAGTGGGGTTCTGGGAACAGTAGTTCGAGAGCATTTAAAGGAACCCCGCTACACACTCCCCCCAATTAAACTCTTTGGTCCCCAAAGATAAACTTCAACAAATACTGTTTACCATTTTGGACAATGTCGAGCATGATGTTGGCATAGGGAATTCCCACCAAAACTTTGGGATGGAACTCTCTTGCCCACAGGTCACACTACCATGAGTGGCCTGCCTAACTGTGCCAGAGAGTGAGCTGGGGTTGCCCTCCACCAAATGGACAGTGGAGGGATCAGGTTGTTCAACACTTCTCCTAGCCGTTACAACAGAGTGCTCTGAGCTCGTCCCCATTTGGGGGTAAGTTAGTTTCTTGGGAGGCCTGATGACTCTGCGAGCCCTCTGCTCTCTTGGTGCTTCTGACTCTGGCACCACAGGCTCTTCTTCAGGAGTAAGTTCAGGTAACATTGCTGGTTCTGGAACCTCTGATTCAGAAGTCGACTGACGTATGGAATCTCTAGGGTCCTCCTCTGCGCAAGTGTCAGGAACATCTTCCCAGTAATCAGCTGAGGGACTGAAGGGTATGAATTCAGTAGCCTCCGGATTCAGCGTTGCATCTGGGGTATCCCCTCCATTTGGGAGATCTATGGCGGACGTTCCCAGAGTCGAGGGAGGCCACAGCCAGTCCAGTTCTCCACCTTCATCTGTACTCAATTGGGAGGCCTCCCCATCTTCAACTCTAGAAGTCTGGGACCGAGTGCTCAGCCTAGGAGTATCCAGAATAGAGGCCGGTTCAGGGGAGTCTCTCACGGGAGGTATTCTGACTGCCTCAGCAAGTGGGAGCAGGTGGTTTCGATGCCACGTCTTCAGTGGACCAACCTTTCCTTCTGGCTTTAGTTTGTAGACAGGCAAACCAGGCAACTTCCTACAGACGACATAGGGTTCAGATCTCCATCTGTCGGCAAGCTTGTGTTTTCCAGGGACCCCCAGATTGCGTAGCAGTACTCGGTCCCCGGGCTGCAGATCTTGCACTCGAACCTTCAGATCGAAATTTCTCTTGTTGCAGGCTCCCCTTTGATCCGAAGCCGCCTGGGCTTGTTCATAGGCCAACTGTAAGCTACGTCTAAGTCTGTCCACGTATCCCTTGTGGGATGTAGCTGAGGTATTGTCTAAAGAAGTGCCAAAGGCCAGGTCCACGGGTAGCCTTGCTTCTCTCCCAAACATAAGTCGATAAGGGGAGTAGCCAGTGGCGTCACTTGTGGTACAGTTATAGGCATGCACTAGGGCTGATATGTGTTGACTCCAGTGTTGCTTCTTCTCTGTTTCTAAGGTTCCCAACATGTTGAGCAGGGTTCGGTTAAATCTCTCCGGCTGAGCATCTCCTTGTGGGTGGTAAGGCGTGGTTCTGGTCTTCTTTATTCCCAATGAATCCAAAAGTCTTCGGATCAACCGACTCTCAAAGTCCCTTCCTTGATCTGAGTGGAGTCTCTGTGGTAGTCCGTAATGGACAAAATACTTCTCCATAAGTATCTTGGCCACGGTGGATGCCTTCTGGTCTTTGGTTGGGAAAGCTTGAGCATAGCAGGTAAAATGGTTGGTTATTACCAGAACATTCCCCAATCCACTCAGGTCGGGTTCGAGGCAGAGAAAGTCAATGCATACCAGATCCATTGGGCCCTGACTCTGTAAGTGGCCCATTGGGGCAGCTTGATGGGGTAGGGTCTTTCTCTGAATGCATCGTGCACAGGAATGGCAATACTCCTCTACTTCTGCCCTCATGCAGGGCCAATAGAACCGATTTCTAACAAGCTGGAAGGTCCTTTCTGCCCCTAGGTGACCATGGTGGTCATGCAGGGCAATTAGTACAGTCTCTCTGTGCTTCTCTGGAAGGAATAACTGCCACTTATCTTCTGAGTCATCAGAGGGGCCCCTTCGGTAGACCACTCCCTGATGTACCTGCAGCCTGTCCAATTCCTTCCTCAACAGGCGAGCCTCCTTTGAGGGGTGATGTAGGAGTTTGTTGGGATCCTGATTCTCCAGGGCTTCGAGGACCAATCTCCCCATGGGGTCTTCCAATTGGTCACACCTCAACTCCTTCTTGGACAGTCTCGGTAGGTTGTCTTCCTCCAGTTGAGTTACTCCACAATAGTGTTTGGGGACTCCTACCATGGTAACCCCTATTTCTTCTGCTCTGGAGCCTCCTCTGGCTTGGAATTCAGCCCCTTGACAAAGGGCCCGCACCCTGTCCGGTGCCACTTGGGTCCAATCTTCCCAGTCATTTGTCGTGGCATGAGACCTCCGGGACAGGGCATCTGCATCCCTATTTCCAGCTCCTGGTCTGTACTTCAGACTGAAGTTGAATCCAGACAATGCGGCCAACCACCTGTGTCCGGTGGCATCTAGTTTTGCGGTGGTGAAGAGGTAGGTCAGTGGGTTGTTGTCTGTCTTCACAGTAAACTCTGCCCCATACAGGTAGTCTTTTAGCTTGTCTACTACCGCCCATTTGAGGGCCAGGAATTCCAGCTTATGAGTGGGGTAATTCTTTTCTGAGGGGGTCAGGCTCCTGCTCACATAGGCCACTGGTCGCAGTTGTCCTTCATGTTCTTGGTAAAGCACACCGCCTAGACCCTCATGGCTGGCATCCACATGTAATTCATAAGGTCTGGTAGGGTCGGCGTAGGCCAGGACTGGGGCAGTGGTTAAGCTCCTCTTCAGGGCCTGAAAGGCCTCTTCACACCTTGGGTTCCACTGATCTTGAACTGACTCACCAGGCCTCCTGGGCCCTGAGTCATCCTCTTCCCCTTCTGCCTTTAGCAATTCATTCAACGGGCGGGCAATCCGAGCAAACCCCTCCACAAACCTCCTATAATAGGAGCAGAACCCCAGGAAGGATCTGAGCTCTGTTACTGTGGTGGGTCGTGGCCAGGAAGTGACTGCTTCCAACTTCTCAGGATCTGTGGCCACCCCTTCTTCAGACACTATGTGCCCCAGATAGTTCACAGAAGACTGGTAGAACCGACACTTCTCGGGGGAAAGCTTAAGTCCCTCTTCACTGAGTCTTCTCAATACTTTCTCCAGCCAGGCTTCATGTTCTTCCAAGGTTCTCCCGAAGACAATGACATCGTCCAAGTACACAAGGACTTCTATAAGATTCATGTCTCCAACAGTCTTCTCCATAAGGCGTTGAAAGGTAGCAGGAGCTCCAGATAGACCCTGAGGCATCCTATTGAATTCGAAGAATCCCACCGGGGTTATGAAGGCTGTCTTCTCCCTGTCTTCTGGGTGCATAGGAATTTGATAGTACCCACTCTTGAGGTCCATCACACTGAACCATTTGGCTCCAGACAAACTTTGTAAGGCATCTTCTATCCTTGGCGTGGTGTATTGGTCAGGGATGGTTCTCCTGTTGAGAGTCCTGTAATCGATACAAAGCCTCAACGATCCATTCTTCTTTCTGACCACCACGATTGGGGAGGCATAGGGGCTTCTAGACTCCCGGATCACACCAGTCTTCTTTAGTTCTACAAGTTGTTCCCTCAGATCCTCCAGATCTGCCAGGGGGACCCGCCTGACCCTCTCTCGGAAGGGCTTATCTTCTTGGAGGCGGATCCGATGGGTGGCACTTCTTGCACACCCCACATCGAATTCATCTTCGGAAAAGATCTTCTCCCATCTGGTCAGCTGGGCCTTGGCTCTTTCTTTCCAAGCCCTGGGTAGGTTCGGGTTTTCCACGGACAGCTTCTCCCAAACATCTCCTCCGTCACCCGTCCCTTTGACTTCGGACCAAGTGACCGGGGCAGGTTGTTCCCACGTAAGCTTCACAGTGGCCCTAAGACAGGTTACTTCTCCGGGCTGTAGCACTACTCCTTCTCTGCCAAGTCTCCACACCTTCCCTATCCCCTCTCCCGGGGTCTTCTGCTCTAAGACCAGTCGTTGGTAGGCCGTCTTTAGCATGGGATGGATTTTGGTGGCTGAATGGTTTCTCTCTTTCACTAGAGGGGTCAGGAGTCTCCTGACTAGATCCGTGTTTGTCCCAATGATCAGGGAAATCTTGCTGGCTCCAGGCGGCCGAGGACACACAACTGCCAGGGTGTCAAACACTTCAGCCTTCCCAGCCACGGATGGGTCGAAAGTCATCTTTATGGGCAGGTACCCATCGTAGGGGAAACTCTGGGTTCCAAGTCCCCATATCTCCAGCTCTTCTATCTTCTGGATAGGCAGATGACTTAAGTGCCTATCATAGAAGTCCCGGTATAGTAAAGTCACCTGTGCTCCGGTGTCCAGAAGAGCTTTAGTATAGACTCCTTCCACTTGAATGGGCACAGTAGGAGACGGGCCCACCAGTTCCTTTGGGTATGGCTGGACTGGGGTCACCTTCTTCTTTGGGCTTTTCCTTGCCCTGCTCCTTTTGGACTTTAATTTTTCCTGAGCCTGGCATGCATTGACTTTCTCCCTCTCAATGGGGGCACAAACCCGCTGAGGGATGTTATTGTTCCTCTAATGCCCCATACACACGATCGTTTTTCATGCCGTTAAAAATGCCATTTTAAAAAATGGCCATTAAAAATGATCGTGTGTAGGCTCCAGAGCATTTTTAACGACGTGAAAAACGGCCATTAAAAATTCCGGACATGCTCTCTTTTTTCACGTCGTTTTTCATGTCGTTTTTTTTAACGACGTGAAAAACGATAGTGTGTATGCTTTCACGACGTGAAAAAAAACGCGCATGCTCAGAATCAAGTATGAGACGGGAGCGCTCGTTCTGGTAAAACTAGCGTTCGTAATGGAGATAGCACATTCATTACACAGTAACGGACTGAAAAGCGCGAATCGTCGCTCAACAAACTTTACTAACATGAAGGGTGGCGCCATTCGAACGGAACTTCCCCTTTATAGTGCCGTCGTACGTGTTGAACGTCACTGCGCTTTGCTTGATCGTTTTTTTTTATGATAGTGTGTACGCAAGGCAGGCTTGAGAGGAAACATGAAAAAAAACGAGGAGAAAAACTTCGGTTTAAAAAATGACATTAAAAACGATCGTGTGTACGGGGCATTAGGTGGATGTTCCTTCTTTGGGGTGCTGTATTTCCACTGAGGGGTCTTGCCCCCTCCCTCTGGGGTACATCTTGGTGGGGGGGGGGTACTATACCTCCTCCTAGGAGTTTTGTCTCCTCCATTCTTGGCCTTTTTTTTTAGTTTGGAGCGCACTGAAGATGATGGGCACCCGGTTGACTCCTTCACCGGGGCCCTTTGGAGTTTCCCGCCGGCTTGCAATTATCTGTTCTCTTCTTCTTTGGGCTGGAGCATACGTTAGCAAAGTGGCCACTCCCTCCGCAGTTATAGCAAATCACCTCTTCTCGGTCCTGTATGGAGGCCGGTGCTGAGGTGTTCGGGAACAACTCCTTTCTTGGGCTTGGTTTCTCTGGTCTTCTCTGATCTTTCTCCATCAAAGAGGTCAGCATCTCCAACACTTGGGCCATTTGCGATTTCAAAGTGTCAACCTCCGCATCTCTTTCCGGGCTCTTGACCGAATGGACCAACACTGGTACAGGTGTGACATTCGCCTTGGCCACCTGCTGATCTTCCTGCAGCGCCTCTTCGTCCCTAATAATTTTTATTAGATCAGAGTAGGTTAGTGACATTCCTCCTCCTGAGGTTTTCAGGTGCAGCCAGACCGGGTCTGAGCGCCGCGCTCCCCTCATGATCTGCTTCATGCGTGCTTCATCTGCATCTTTGGGCAGCATTCCCTTCTTCAGTACAATCTTGCATAACTGCCTGTTCAGCCTTTTAACATATTCTGACAGTTTCTCATTCGGCTGCTGGAGAGTGTGTTCAAATTGATAGATCATCTCTGACACCTTCTCCAGTTGACCAAACTCTTCCTGCAGCATGGCCAGGCAATCTTGAGCTGTACAGTTTTCATTTCCAAACCGGAAGCTCTTCACCGCTTCTGCCGCGGCACCTTTCAGACTTTCTAAGACTCGCTGTCTCTTCTGTGCCTCAGGCACCTCCCATGCTTCTACTGCCTGCAATGCCTGTTCCACCCAAGTGTCAAAATCTTCCTCCCCCGCAGGGACGGGGAGCTTCCCCGAGAATGCTTTTAGTCTCTGGTAGCTAGTCTCTACGTGCACCATGCTTGCCTTCTGACAGTTTGTTAGTAGGTCCCCTAACGCCTTTATCAGTTCGGGTGATATGGCCGTGGCAGGTGCAGGCGTCACTGGAGGTGTCGCTCCATCTCTCCTCTCTGGTGAGGTACGGGCCGCAGTCCGCGGTGGTCCCGTTAGGGGTGGCTCCTTCTTAATAGCATGTGCCAGACTATAAGATCTGTTATCCGACGTCTGCATATATTTGCGCTTGCAAACTTCTGGCTTCCCATCTGATTACTCCACTAGTGCATACTGGTGTGAGGTGTCTGGGTCTAACTTTGTTCCCATCACCCACGGTGTACCATCTGGGGTCACTGACTTCATTAATCCTTCCAGCGTCTCGGTCGACCATTCCTGACCGGGCATGTTAATGACCACTGACTGGCTTGGATCTGTCTTAGCTACTCCACACCACGTTCTGATGTCTTTCGGGTCCATACCGGTACCTCTTGGCGGGTTTTCTGCTCTATCAGGATCCCGGACGAGAACCCCCACGTGTAGCGTTACCCTCAACTAAGAGGGCCGCAGATTTGGTCTGGGCCCTGAGTACAGCTCCGCCAACCCCCGGCAATCTACTCGACCCTTTCTAGCACAGTTAGTTTAGGGGTATACACATTTAATACTTATACTTTATGAGAGACTCAGACACGGAGTAGTTATAAAGGAATAACAGATTTTTACTTTCAGCTATGCAAAGGGAATGAACAGTGATAACAACTTGACCATTAGAATATTCACAGAGCCCTGCAATATTAAAATATCAGTCACACTACACCATGGAGAAAGGGGGGGGTGGATAAGGAGACGCCACGTGGGGCGACTGTTAACTAGGCGCCCTGTGGCGCAATAACTAAACTAGGTCCCTAATGAATCAGGCCTGATTCCTAACTCTAGAACTCAGTCCTGTATGAATGATGGATTCTTCACCGGCATCTGTAGAGGTGGTGCACTTAAGAATAAACAACAATTGTAATCCAGGAAAAGGGAAAGTTGATAACTGACAACACTTCACTGGAGATCCTCTGGATCAGTCCTGCTGTGAATCTCCAGTGAGAGTCTTTAACATGAGGTAGTAGGCCTCGGCAGTTTATAGGCACAGTACTAGCAAACAGGTTAGGGAATGAGCTTACGCTCGCTCACCCGCCGGACACAATCTCCGTCTGGAACTTCCACCGGTTGTGACTTCACTCGCCCACAGCGGTTGCTGCGATCGGGTCCCCGATCCCATCCAGGCTGTAAGTAGAGATGTCGGATGCCACCCAGGCTCGCAGTGGGGTGGAAGGCTCTTTGGTCGGCTGCGGAAGGCCCCAGGCTTCTGGCCTTACCCAGCACAGGTCCGCACAGGTGTATCAGTCTCTGCCGTCCCGTGTCCAAAGAGGCCGAGCCAGGCCTCGCCCCTTCCTTATATATTCCCACCCATGAGTCTCTGGGGCAGAAGCAAAACATCCTGGGAACCAGTGGGTTTCTGGGAACAGTAGTTCGAGAGCATTTAAAGGAACCCCGCTACATATATATATATTTTTTCCGTCTTGTTTATTGGCACGGTGTCCCCTTTAATATTCATAGGACTGTGAGGAGGGGGTTTGAAACCATGTAGTCACTTTGGATCTCCATCTCTCCATCTCTCGTCAGGGCCCGGTTTGACCCCCGTGTCATTATATATATATATATATATATAAAAAAAAATTCCGTCTTGTTTATTGGCGCGGTGTCCCCTTTAATAATCATAGGACTGTGAGGAGGGGGTTTGAAATCATGCCG
The DNA here is from genome assembly GCA_029206835.1 of Rana muscosa. NCBI lineage: Eukaryota > Metazoa > Chordata > Amphibia > Anura > Ranidae > Rana > Rana muscosa. Next base: position 329,023,846 of record CM055123.1, on the reverse strand, counting down.
TCACTTTGGATCTCCATCTCTCCATATCTCCATCTCTCGTCAGGCCCCGGGTTGACCCCTGTGTCATTATTATTATATATATATCTATATTTTTATTTTTTCCGTCTTGTTTATTGGCGCGGTGTCCCCTATAATATTCATAGGACTGTAAGGAGGGGGTTTGAAACCATGCCGTCACTTTGGATCTCCATCTCTCCATCTCTCGTCAGGGCCCGGGTTGACCCCCGTGTCATTATTATTATGTATTTTTTTTTTCCGTCTTGTTTATTGGCGCGGTGTCTCTTTAATATTCATAGGACTGTGAGGAGGGGGTTTGAAACCATGCCGTCACTTTGAATCTCCATCTCTCCATTTCTCCATCTGTCCATCTCTCGACAGGGCCCGGGTTGACCCTCGTGTCATTATTATTATATATATTTTTTTTCCGACTTCTTTATTGGCGCGGTGTCCCCTTTAATATTCATAGGACTGTGATGAGGGGGTTTGAAACCCGGCCGTCAATTTAGATCTCCATCTCTCCATCTCTCATCTCTCGTCAGAGCCGGGTTGACCCCCGTGTCATTATTATTATATATATATATTTTTTTCAGTCTTGTTTACTGGCGCGGTGTCCCGTTTAATATTCATAGGACTGTGAGGAGGGGGTTTGAAACCATGCCATCACTTTGGATCTCCATCTCTCTATCTCTCGTCAGGGCCCGGGTTGACCCCCGTGTCATTATTATTATATATATATTTTTTTTCTGTCTTGTTTATTGGTGCGGTGTCCCCTTTAATATTCATAGGACTGTGAGGAGGGGGTTTGAAACCATGCCGTCACTTTGGATCTCCATCTCTCCATCTCTCGATCTCTTCATCTCTCCATCTCTCGTCAGGGCCCGGTTTGACCCCCGTGTCATTATTATTATATATATATTTTTTTTTCCCCGTCTTGTTTATTGGGGCGGTGTCCCCTTTAATATTCATAGGACTGTGAGAAGGGGGTTTGAAACCATGCCGTCACTTTGGATCTCCATCTCTCTATCTCTCGTCAGGGCCCGGGTTGACCCCTGTGTCATTATTATTATATATTTTTTTTCTGTCTTGTTTATTGGCGCGGTGTCCCCTTTAATATTCATAGGACTGTGAGGAGGGGGTTTGAAACCATGCCGTCACTTTGGATCTCCATCTCTCGTCAGGGCCCGGGTTGACCCCCGTGTCATTATTATTATATATATATATTTTTTTCCGTCTTGTTTATTGGTGCGGTGTCCCCTTTAATATTCATAGGACTGTGAGGAGGGGGTTTGAAACCATGCCGTCACTTTGTATCTCCATCTCTCGTCAGGGCCTGGGTTGACCCCCGTGTCATTATTATTATATATATATATATATATATATTTTACGTCTTGTTTATTGGCACGGTGTCCCCTTTAATATTCATAGGACTGTGAGGAGGGGGTTTGAAACCATGTAGTCACTTTGGATCTCCATCTCTCCATCTCTTGTCAGGGCCCGGGTTGACCCCCGTGTCATTATTATTATATATATATTTTTTCCGTCTTGTTTATTGGCGCGGTGTCCCCTTTAATATTCATAAGACTGTGAGGAGGGGGTTTGAAACCATGCCGTCACTTTGGATCTCCATCTCTCGTCAGGGCCCGGGTTGACCCCCGTGTCATTATTATTATATATATATATATATTTTTTCCGTCTTGTTTATTGGTGCAGTGTCCCCTTTAATATTCATAGGACTGTGAGGAGGGGGTTTGAAACCATGCCGTCACTTTGTATCTCCATCTCTCGTCAGGGCCTGGGTTGACCCCCGTGTCATTATTATTATATATATATATATATTTTTTACGTCTTGTTTATTGGCACGGTGTCCCCTTTAATATTCATAGGACTGTGAGGAGGGGGTTTGAAACCATGTAGTCACTTTGGATCTCCATCTCTCCATCTCTTGTCAGGGCCCGGGTTGACCCACGTGTCATTATTATTATTATATATATAAAAAAAAATTTCCGTCTTGTTTATTGGCGCAGTGTCCACTTTAATATTCATAGGACTGTGAGGAGGGGGTTTGAAACCATGCCGTCACTTTGGATCTCCATCTCTCGTCAGGGCCCGGGTTGACCCCCGTGTCATTATTATTATATATATATAGTTTTTTTACGTCTTATTATTTCCGCGGTGTCCCCTTTAATATTCATAGGACTGTGAGGAGGGGGTTTGAAACCATGCCGTCACTTTGGATCTCCATCTCTCGTCAGGGCCCGGGTTGACCCCCGTGTCATTATTATTATATATATATAGCTTTTTTTACGTCTTATTATTTCCGCGGTGTCCCCTTTAATATTCATAGGACTGTGAGGAGGGGGTTTGAAACCATGCCGTCACTTTGTATCTCCATCTCTCGTCAGGGCCTGGGTTGACCCCCATGTCATTATTATTATATATATATCTATATTTTTTTTCCGTCTTGTTTATTGGCGCGGTGTCCCCTTTAATATTCATAGGACTGTGAGGAGGGGGTTTGAAACCATGCCGTCACTTTGGATCTCCATCTCTCCATCTCTCGTCAGGGCCCGGGTTGACCCCCCTGTGTCATTATTATTATATATATATTTTTTTTTTCCGTCTTGTTTATTGGTGCGGTGTCCCCTTTAATATTCATAGGACTGTGAGGAGGGGGTTTGAAACCATGCCGTCACTTTGGATCTCCATCTCTCGTCAGGGCCCGGGTTGACCCCCGTGTCATTATTATTATATATATATAGTTTTTTTACGTCTTATTATTTCCGCGGTGTCCCCTTTAATATTCATAGGACTGTGAGAAGGGGGTTTGAAACCATGCCGTCACTTTGGATCTCCATCTCTCGTCAGGGCCCGGGTTGACCCCCGTGTCATTATTATTATATATATATAGTTTTTTTACGTCTTATTATTTCCGCGGTGTCCCCTTTAATATACATAGGACTGTGAGGAGGGGGTTTGAAACCATGCCGTCACTTTGGATCTCCATTTCTCCATCTCTCCATCTCTCGTCAGGCCCCGGGTTAACCCCCGTGTCATTATTATTATATTTTTTTTTGTTCCGTCTTGTTTATTGGCGCAGTGTCCCCTTTAATATTCATAGGACTGTGAGGAGGGGGTTTGAAACCATGCCGTCACTTTGGATCTCCATCTCTCCATCTCTCGTCAGGGCCCGGGTTGACCCCCGTGTCATTATTATTATATATATATATTTTTTCTGTCTTGTTTATTGGAGCGGTGTCCCCTTTAATATTCATAGGACTGTGAGGAGGGGGTTTGAAACCATGCCGTCACTTTGAATCTCCATCTCTCCATCTTTCGTCAGGGCCCGGGTTGACCCCCGTGTCATTATTATTATATATATATTTTTTTTTTTCCGTCTTGTTTCTTGGCGCGGTGTCCCCTTTAATATTCATAGGACTGTAAGGAGGGGGTTTGAAACCATGCTGTCACTTTGGATCTCCATCTCTCCATCTCTCGTCAGGGCCCGGGTTGACCCCCGTGTCATTATTATTATATATATATATTTTTTCAGTCTTGTTTATTGGCGCGGTGTCCCGTTTAATATTCATAGGACTGTGAGGAGGGGTTTTGAAACCATGCCGTCACTTTGGATCTCCATCTCTCGTCAGGGCCCGGGTTGACCCCCGTGTCATTATTATTATATATATATTTTTTTTCCGTCTTGTTTATTGGCGCGGTGTCCCCTTTAATATTCATAGGACTGTGAGGAGGGGGTTTGAAACCATGCCGTCACTTTGGATCTCCATCTCTCGTCAGGGCCCGGGTTGACCCCCGTGTCATTATTATTATATATATATAGTTTTTTTACGTCTTATTATTTCCGCGGTGTCCCCTTTAATATTCATAGGACTGTGAGGAGGGGGTTTGAAACCATGCCGTCACTTTGGATCTCCATCTCTCGTCAGGGCCCGGGTTGACCCCCGTGTCATTATTATTATATATATATAGCTTTTTTTACGTCTTATTATTTCCGCGGTGTCCCCTTTAATATTCATAGGACTGTGAGGAGGGGGTTTGAAACCATGCCGTCACTTTGTATCTCCATCTCTCGTCAGGGCCTGGGTTGACCCCCATGTCATTATTATTATATATATATCTATATTTTTTTTCCGTCTTGTTTATTGGCGCGGTGTCCCCTTTAATATTCATAGGACTGTGAGGAGGGGGTTTGAAACCATGCCGTCACTTTGGATCTCCATCTCTCCATCTCTCGTCAGGGCCCGGGTTGACCCCCCTGTGTCATTATTATTATATATATATTTTTTTTTTCCGTCTTGTTTATTGGTGCGGTGTCCCCTTTAATATTCATAGGACTGTGAGGAGGGGGTTTGAAACCATGCCGTCACTTTGGATCTCCATCTCTCGTCAGGGCCCGGGTTGACCCCCGTGTCATTATTATTATATATATATAGTTTTTTTACGTCTTATTATTTCCGCGGTGTCCCCTTTAATATTCATAGGACTGTGAGAAGGGGGTTTGAAACCATGCCGTCACTTTGGATCTCCATCTCTCGTCAGGGCCCGGGTTGACCCCCGTGTCATTATTATTATATATATATAGTTTTTTTACGTCTTATTATTTCCGCGGTGTCCCCTTTAATATACATAGGACTGTGAGGAGGGGGTTTGAAACCATGCCGTCACTTTGGATCTCCATTTCTCCATCTCTCCATCTCTCGTCAGGCCCCGGGTTAACCCCCGTGTCATTATTATTATATATTTTTTTGTTCCGTCTTGTTTATTGGCGCAGTGTCCCCTTTAATATTCATAGGACTGTGAGGAGGGGGTTTGAAACCATGCCGTCACTTTGGATCTCCATCTCTCCATCTCTCCATCTCTCGTCAGGGCCCGGGTTGACCCCCGTGTCATTATTATTATATATATATATTTTTTCTGTCTTGTTTATTGGAGCGGTGTCCCCTTTAATATTCATAGGACTGTGAGGAGGGGGTTTGAAACCATGCCGTCACTTTGAATCTCCATCTCTCCATCTTTCGTCAGGGCCCGGGTTGACCCCCGTGTCATTATTATTATATATATATATTTTTTTTTCCGTCTTGTTTCTTGGCGCGGTGTCCCCTTTAATATTCATAGGACTGTAAGGAGGGGGTTTGAAACCATGCTGTCACTTTGGATCTCCATCTCTCCATCTCTCGTCAGGGCCCGGGTTGACCCCCGTGTCATTATTATTATATATATATATTTTTTCAGTCTTGTTTATTGGCGCGGTGTCCCGTTTAATATTCATAGGACTGTGAGGAGGGGTTTTGAAACCATGCCGTCACTTTGGATCTCCATCTCTCGTCAGGGCCCGGGTTGACCCCCGTGTCATTATTATTATATATATATTTTTTTTCCGTCTTGTTTATTGGCGCGGTGTCCCCTTTAATATTCATAGGACTGTGAGGAGGGGGTTTGAAACCATGCCGTCACTTTGGATCTCCATCTCTCGTCAGGGCCTGGGTTGACCCCCGTGTCATTATTATTATATATATATAGTTTTTTTACGTCTTATTATTTCCGCGGTGTCCCCTTTAATATTCATAGGACTGTGAGGAGGGGGTTTGAAACCATGCCGTCACTTTGTATCTCCATCTCTCGTCAGGGCCTGGGTTGACCCCCATGTCATTATTATTATATATATATCTATATTTTTTTTCCGTCTTGTTTATTGGCGCGGTGTCCCCTTTAATATTCATAGGACTGTGAGGAGGGGGTTTGAAACCATGCCGTCACTTTGGATCTCCATCTCTCCATCTCTCCATCTCTCGTCAGGGCCCGGGTTGACCCCCCTGTGTCATTATTATTATATATATATATTTTTTTTTCCGTCTTGTTTATTGGTGCGGTGTCCCCTTTAATATTCATAGGACTGTGAGGAGGGGGTTTGAAACCATGCCGTCACTTTGGATCTCCATCTCTCGTCAGGGCCCGGGTTGACCCCCGTGTCATTATTATTATATATATATATAGTTTTTTTACGTCTTATTATTTCCGCGGTGTCCCCTTTAATATTCATAGGACTGTGAGGAGGGGGTTTGAAACCATGCCGTCACTTTGGATCTCCATCTCTCGTCAGGGCCCGGGTTGACCCCCGTGTCATTATTATTATATATATATAGTTTTTTTACGTCTTATTATTTCCGCGGTGTCCCCTTTAATATACATAGGACTGTGAGGAGGGGGTTTGAAACCATGCCGTCACTTTGGATCTCCATTTCTCCATCTCTCCATCTCTCGTCAGGCCCCGGGTTAACCCCCGTGTCATTATTATTATATATTTTTTTGTTCCGTCTTGTTTATTGGCGCAGTGTCCCCTTTAATATTCATAGGACTGTGAGGAGGGGGTTTGAAACCATGCCGTCACTTTGGATCTCCATCTCTCCATCTCTCGTCAGGGCCCCGGTTGACCCCCGTGTCATTATTATTATATATATATATATTTTCTGTCTTGTTTATTGGAGCGGTGTCCCCTTTAATATTCATAGGACTGTGAGGAGGGGGTTTGAAACCATGCTGTCTCTTTGGATCTCCATCTCTCCATCTCTCGTCAGGGCCCTGGTTGACCCCCATGTCATTATTATTATATATATATATATATATTTTTTTTTTCAGTCTTGTTTATTGGCGCTGTGTCCCCTTTAATATTCATAGGACTGTGAGGAGGGGGTTTGAAACCATGCCGTCACTTTGGATCTCCATCTCTCCATCTTTCGTCAGGGCCTGGGTTGACCCCCGTGTCATTATTATTATATACATTTTTTTCCGTCTTGTTTATTGGCGCGGTGTCCCCTTAAATATTCATAGGACTGTGAAGAGGGGGTTTGAAACCATGCCGTCACTTTGGATGTCCATCTCTCCATCTCTCGTCAGGGCCCGGGTTGACCCCAGTGTCATTATTATTATATTTTTTTTTTTTCGTCTTGTTTATTGGCGCGTTGTCCCGTTTAATATTCATAGGACTGTGAGGAGGGGGTTTGGAACCATGCCGTCTCTTTGGATCTCCATCTCTCCATCTCTCGCCAGGGCCTGGGTTGACCCCTGTGTCATTATTATTATATATATTTTTTTTTTCAGTCTTGTTTATTGGCGCGGTGTCCCATTTAATATTCATAGGACTGTGAGGAGGGCGTTTAAAACCATGCCGTCACTTTGGATCTCCATCTCTCCATTTTTAAATCTCTCCATCTCTCCACAGGGCCCGGGTTGACCCCTGTGTCATTATTATATATATATATATATATATATATATATATATATATATATATATTTCCGTCTTGTTTGTTGGCGCGGTGTCCCCTTTAACATTCATAGGACTGCGAGGAGGGGGTTTGAAATCATGCCGTCACTTTGGATCTCCATCTCTCCATCTCTCGTCAGGGCCCGGGTTGACCCCGTGTCATTATATATATATATATTTTTTTTTTCCGTCTTGTTTATTGGCGCGGTGTCCCCTTTAATATTCATAGGACTGTGAGGAGGGGGTTTGAAACCATGCCGTCACTTTGGATCTCCATCTCTCCATCTTTCGTCAGGGCCCGGGTTGACCCCCGTGTCATTATTATTATATATTTATTTTTCTGTGTTGTTTATTGGCGCGGTGTCCCCTTTAATATTCATAGGACTGTGAGGAGGGGGTTTGAAACCATGCCGTCACTTTGGATCTCCATCTCTCCATCTCTCGTCAGGGCCCGGGTTGACCCCCGTGTCATTATTATTATATATATATATTTTTTTCCGTCTTGTTTATTGGCGCGGTGTCCCCTTTAATATTCATAGGACTGTGAGTAGGGGGTTTGAAGCCATGCCGTCACTTTGGATCTCCATCTCTCCATTTCTCCATCTCTCCATCTCTCGTCAGGGCCCGGGTTGACCCCCGTGTCATTATTATTATATATTTTTTTTTCCGTCTTGTTTATTGGCGTGGTGTCCCCTTTAATATTCATAGGACTGTGTGGAGGGGGTTTGAAACCATGCCGTCAATTTAGATCTCCATCTCTCCATCTCTCGTCAGGGCCCGGGTTGACCCCCGTGTCATTATTATTATATATATATAAATATATTTTTTTCCGTCTTGTTTATTGGCGCGGTGTCCACTTTAATATTCATAGGACTGTGAGGAGGGGGTTTGAAACCATGCCGGCACTTTGGATCTCCATCTCTCGTCAGGGCCCGGGTTGACCCCCGTGTCATTATTATTATATATATATAGTTTTTTTACGTCTTATTATTTCCGCGGTGTCCCCTTTAATATTCATAGGACTGTGAGGAGGGGGTTTGAAACCATGCCGTCACTTTGGATCTCCATTTCTCCATCTCTCTTCAGGCCCCGGGTTAACCCCCGTGTCATTATTATTATATTTTTTTTTTTCCGTCTTGTTTATTGGTGCGGTGTCCCCTTTAATATTCATAGGACTGTGAGGAGGGGGTTTGAAACCATACCGTCAGTTTAGATCTCCATCTCTCCATCTCTCGTCAGGGCCCGGGTTGACCCCTGTGTCATTTCTATTATATATATATCTATATTTTTATTTTTTCCGTCTTGTTTATTGGCGCAGTGTCCCCTTTAATATTCATAGGATGGTGAGGAGGGGGTTTGAAACCATGCCGTCACTTTGGATCTCCATCTCTCCATCTTTCGTCAGGGCCCGGGTTGACCCCCGTGTCATTATTATTATATATATATATTTTTTTTTCCGTCTTGTTTCTTGGCGCGGTGTCCCCTTTAATATTCATAGGACTGTAAGGAGGGGGTTTGAAACCATGCTGTCACTTTGGATCTCCATCTCTCCATCTCTCGTCAGGGCCCGGGTTGACCCCCGTGTCATTATTATTATATATATATATTTTTTCAGTCTTGTTTATTGGCGCGGTGTCCCGTTTAATATTCATAGGACTGTGAGGAGGGGTTTTGAAACCATGCCGTCACTTTGGATCTCCATCTCTCGTCAGGGCCCGGGTTGACCCCCGTGTCATTATTATTATATATATATTTTTTTTCCGTCTTGTTTATTGGCGCGGTGTCCCCTTTAATATTCATAGGACTGTGAGGAGGGGGTTTGAAACCATGCCGTCACTTTGGATCTCCATCTCTCGTCAGGGCCCGGGTTGACCCCCGTGTCATTATTATTATATATATATAGTTTTTTTACGTCTTATTATTTCCGCGGTGTCCCCTTTAATATTCATAGGACTGTGAGGAGGGGGTTTGAAACCATGCCGTCACTTTGTATCTCCATCTCTCGTCAGGGCCTGGGTTGACCCCCATGTCATTATTATTATATATATATCTATATTTTTTTTCCGTCTTGTTTATTGGCGCGGTGTCCCCTTTAATATTCATAGGACTGTGAGGAGGGGGTTTGAAACCATGCCGTCACTTTGGATCTCCATCTCTCCATCTCTCCATCTCTCGTCAGGGCCCGGGTTGACCCCCCTGTGTCATTATTATTATATATATATATTTTTTTTTCCGTCTTGTTTATTGGTGCGGTGTCCCCTTTAATATTCATAGGACTGTGAGGAGGGGGTTTGAAACCATGCCGTCACTTTGGATCTCCATCTCTCGTCAGGGCCCGGGTTGACCCCCGTGTCATTATTATTATATATATATAGTTTTTTTACGTCTTATTATTTCCGCGGTGTCCCCTTTAATATTCATAGGACTGTGAGGAGGGGGTTTGAAACCATGCCGTCACTTTGGATCTCCATCTCTCGTCAGGGCCCGGGTTGACCCCCGTGTCATTATTATTATATATATATAGTTTTTTTACGTCTTATTATTTCCGCGGTGTCCCCTTTAATATACATAGGACTGTGAGGAGGGGGTTTGAAACCATGCCGTCACTTTGGATCTCCATTTCTCCATCTCTCCATCTCTCGTCAGGCCCCGGGTTAACCCCCGTGTCATTATTATTATATTTTTTTTTGTTCCGTCTTGTTTATTGGCGCAGTGTCCCCTTTAATATTCATAGGACTGTGAGGAGGGGGTTTGAAACCATGCCGTCACTTTGGATCTCCATCTCTCCATCTCTCGTCAGGGCCCGGGTTGACCCCCGTGTCATTATTATTATATATATATATTTTTTCTGTCTTGTTTATTGGAGCGGTGTCCCCTTTAATATTCATAGGACTGTGAGGAGGGGGTTTGAAACCATGCCGTCACTTTGAATCTCCATCTCTCCATCTCTCGTCAGGGCCCGGTTTGACCCCCATGTCATTATTATTATATATATATATATTTTTTTCCGTCTTGTTTATTGGGGCGGTGTCCCCTTTAATATTCATAGGACTGTGAGGAGGGGGTTTGAAACCATGCCTTCACTTTGGATCTCCATCTCTCCATCTCTCGTCAGGGCCCGGGTTGACCCCTGTGTCATTATTATTATATATAAATATATATATTTATTTATTTTTTCCGTCTTGTTTATTGGCGCGGTGTCCCCTTTAATATTCATAGTAATGTGAGGAGGGGGTTTGAAACCATGCCGTCACTTTGGATCTCTATCTCTCCATCTCTCGTCAGGGCCCGGGTTGACCCCCATGTCATTATTATTATATATATATCTATGTTTTTTTTTTCCGTCTTGCTTATTGGCGCGGTGTCCCCTTTAATATTCATAGGACTGTGAGGAGGGGGTTTGAAACCATGCCGTCACTTTGGATCTCCATCTCTCGTCAGGGCCCGGGTTGACCCCCGTGTCATTATTATTATATATATTTCTTTTTCCGTCTTGTTTATTGGCACGGTGTCCCCTTTAATAATCATAGGACGGTGAGGAGGGGGTTTGAAACCATGCCGTCACTTTGGATCTCCATCTCTCCATTTCTCCATCTCTCAATCTCTCCATCTCTCATTAGGGCCCGGGTTGACCCCCGTGTCATTATTATTATATATATATATTTTTTTCCGTCTTGTTTATTGGTGCCGTGTCCCCTTTAATATTCATAGGACTGTGAGGAGGGGGTTTGAAACCATGCCGTCACTTTGGATCTCCATCTCTCTATCTCTCGTCAGGGCCCGGGTTGACCCCCGTGTCATTATTATTATATATATATTTTTTCCGTCTTGTTTATTGGCGCAGTGTCCCCTTTAATATTCATAAGACTGTGAGGAGGGGGTTTGAAACCATGCCGTCACTTTGGATCTCCATCTCTCGTCAGGGCCCGGGTTGACCCCCGTGTCATTATTATTATATATATATATTTTTTTTTTCCGTCTTGTTTATTGGTGCAGTGTCCCCTTTAATATTCATAGGACTGTGAGGAGGGGGTTTGAAACCATGCCGTCACTTTGTATCTCCATCTCTCGTCAGGGCCTGGGTTGACCCCCGTGTCATTATTATTATATATATATATTTTTTTTCCGTCTTGTTTATTGGCACGGTGTCCCCTTTAATATTCATAGGACTGTGAGGAGGGGGTTTGAAACCATGTAGTCACTTTGGATCTCCATCTCTCCATCTCTTGTCAGGGCCCGGGTTGACCCACGTGTCATTATTATTATTATTATTATATATATATATATTTTTTTTTTCCGTCTTGTTTATTGGCGCGGTGTCCACTTTAATATTCATAGGACTGTGAGGAGGGGGTTTGAAACCATGCCGTCACTTTGGATCTCCATCTCTCCATCTCTCGTCAGGGCCCGGGTTGACCCCCGTGTCATTATTATTATATATATATTTTTTTTCCGTCTTGTTTATTGGTGCGGTGTCCCCTTTAATATTCATAGGACTGTGAGGAGGGGGTTTGAAGCCATGTCGTCACTTTGGATCTCCATCTCTCCATCTCTCGTCAGGGCCCGGGTTGACCCCCGTGTCATTATTATTATATATTTTTTTTTCCGTCTTGTTTATTGGCGCGGTGTCCCCTTTAATATTCATAAGACTGTGAGGAGGGGGTTTGAAACCATGCCGTCTCTTTGGATCTCCATCTCTCCATCTCTCGTCAGGGCCCGGGTTGACCCCTGTGTCATTATTATTATATATATATATATATATTTTTTTCCTTCTTGTTTCTTGGCACGGTGTCCCCTTTAATATTCATAGGACTGTGAGGAGGGAGTTTGAAACCATGCCGTCTCTTTGGATCTCCATCTCTCGTCAGGGCCCGGGTTGACCCCCGTGTCATTATTATTATATATATGAATTTTTTTCAGTCTTGTTTATTGGCGCGGTGTCCCGTTTAATATTCATAGGACTGTGAGGAGGGGTTTTGAAACCATGCCGTCACTTTGGATGTCCATCTCTCCATCTCTCGTCAGGGCCCGGGTTGACCCCAGTGTCATTATTATTATATATATTTTTTTTTTCAGTCTTGTTTATTGGCGCGGTGTCCCATTTAATATTCATAGGACTGTGAGGAGGGCGTTTGAAACCATGCCGTCACTTTGGATCTCCATCTCTCCATTTCTAAATCTCTCCATCTCTCCACAGGGCCCGGGTTGACCCCTGTGTCATTATTATATATATATATATATATATATATATATATTGTGAGGGGGTTAACTCGGTAGCGGGTGTGTGTGACCCCCTGGTTGGGCTCCCCACACAAAAACAGGCCCAGCAGACGGAGGTTGTGGTTTTCAAAATCAAAAGGTGCGGTTTATTTCTCTATGTACAGTGACAAAAACACAGCAAAGCCAAAAAGAAACATAAACAAAATAAATCCTGGTCAGCTTGACCTCTGACTAAACATGCAGGTTTCCTAACTAACAACTGGGATCAGCCTGGTGCTGTCCTAGTCCCTAAGTCCCTGGTTTAGTAAGTGTCCAAACAAATAGCCACACAGGCTTTGTCTCACCGCACAGGGGTTCATTTTTCCTAGACAGTCCACACAGGTCTGGTTCCAGGCATGAGCAAACACCTAATGAAGCTGGGAGTTTTTATAGAGGCCTTAAACGAGCTGACAAGCTTCAGCTGGTCTCATCAACTCCCTGCCTGCACGACGCCCAGCACTCTCCCTAGAGGTATGAGTCATCCATGAGCCCACTAGCCTCAGCTGGGCTTCATCAACTCCCTCCCTAGTTGTATAAGTCGGCATAAAGCCTGAATCTGGGAGAAATATATCTACCCCCCTGGATGCAACCAGGTGACTTTACCTTCCTGCTGTCACAATATATATATATATTTCCGTCTTGTTTGTTGGCGCGGTGTCCCCTTTAATATTCATAGGACTGCAAGGAGGGGGTTTGAAATCATGCCGTCACTTTGGATCTCCATCTCTCCATCTCTCCATCTCTCGTCAGGGCCCGGGTCGACCCCGTGTTATTATATATATATATATATATATATATATATTATGTGACAGCAGGAAGGTAAAGTCACCTGGTTGCATCCAGGGGGGTAGATATATTTCGCCCAGATTCAGGCTTTACGCCGACTTATACAACTAGGTGGAGAGTTGTATAAGCCCAGCTAAGGCTAGTGGGCTCATGGATGACTCATATGTCTAGGGAGAGTGTGGGGCGTCGTGCAGACAGGGAGTTGATGAGACCAGCTGAAGCTTGTCAGCTCATTTAGGCCTCTATAAGAACTCCCAGCTTCATTAGATGTTAGCTCATGCCTGGAACCAGACCTGTGTGGACTGTCTAGGGAGAGTGAACCCCTGTGCGGTGAGGCAAAGCCTGTGTGGCTATTTGTTTGGACTTTTACTAAACCAGGGACTTAGGGACTAGGACAGCACCAGGCTGATCCCAGTTGTTAGTTTAGGAAACCTGCATGTTTAGTCAGAGGTCAAACTGACCAGGATTTATTTTGTTTATGTTTCTTTTTGGCTTTGCTGTGGTTTTTGTCACTGTACATAGAGAAATAAACCGCACCTTTTGATTTTGAAAACCACAACCTCCGTCTGCTGGCCCTGTTTTTGTGTGGGGAGCCCAACCAGGGGGTCACACACACCCGCTACCGAGTTAACCCCCTCACAGTTGGTGGAGAATGCGGGCAAAGTCTCTGGCTGTAGCCACTTCCTGCTCAGGTGAATGAGATCATACATTTGAGACCTGGGGGGTTTTCCAAGCTGGAAAGTCCAGTTATGCACACGCTGAGCCCGGACAGCCAGGGTGACACCCAGCCTTGCCAATATTTCAGCTTTTAGCATCACATAGTCTTTTGCTTGGTCAGGCTCTAGGTCATAGTAAGCCTTCTGCGATTCACCAGTTAACAGAGGAGCCACCAGTCCAGCCCACTGCTCCTCAGACCACTTTTCTCTTTCAGCAGTCCTTTCAAATGTGGTCAAAAATACCTCTGGATCATCCTCTCCAGTCATTTTTGTCAATAAACGACTCACCCCAAAGGACGCGGTATTAGTGGGACGGCTTTCCTCACTGGTCTGCGGACGTTGCTGCATTACTGCTTCCATTTGTTGTAGTCTCTGCTCTTGCTTCTGTAACAGGTCTATGAAGCAGGCCTCAGATTGCTGCTGGGCTTGTTGATGAGCTTGCTGCTGGGCTGCAAGGCTCCTTTGCAAACCTGCATTTGTCTGCTGTTGATTGGCATTTGCTAGAGCCAGCTGTTTCAGTATCTCAATTACCGCATGATGCCATTGTGGGAAGGGATTTTCCGAAGTTCTGGGAACTGTGGGATGATCCTGAGCCCCCCACTGGTGCCCCTATGTACCAGGAATGTGATAGCCAGAACTCCTCTGAGAGTGGTGAGGACTCTCCAGAATTTCCCTTGTCAGTATTGGCAGGGGAGACTCAAGAAACTGGAGAGGAGCCCACCTCCTCAGACGAAAACCTACCGTCTGTGGAGTTTTCTGATCTGGAGGTTCACAGGGAAAATTTTGCCACAGAACAGTTAAAAGACCCCACCCTAATAAAGGCACGGGAAAACGTAGTGGAAATAGATGGCGAGTTAGTGAACCCAGATAATACCTGCACTTACCCATACTTCAGCGTAGAGAAGGACCTACTGTATCGGGTGGCAAAAAGGGCAGAAGAAACCGTTGAGCAGCTTGTGGTGCCCAAACCTTACAGGAAGTTGGTGTTGGAGTTGGCCCATGGGCACATTCTTGGAGGTCATCTGGGGACAGAGAAAACCCGAGAGAGGGTATTACAGAGATTCTATTGGCCTGGGGTGATGAAGGACATAGAAAATTATTGTTCCTCCTGCCCTGTGTGTCAGAGGTCGGCCCCGATGCCACATTTCCGTAGCCCGCTGGTCCCTCTACCCATCATTGAGGTCCCGTTTGAGAGAATCGCAATGGATTTGGTAGGTCCTATAATCAAGTCCGCTAGGGGGCACCAGTACATATTGGTTATAATGGACTATGCCACCCGTTATCCAGAAGCGATCCCTCTCAGAAATACCTCGGCCAAAACCATAGCCAAAGAGCTATCTCTTGTTTTTAGCCGGGTGGGTATTTGTAAAGAACTGCTTACGGACCAAGGTACACCCTTTATGTCCCGGGTTATGAAAGAGCTGTGTAAATTGCTCAAAGTGACGCAATTGCGTACATCTGTGTATCACCCCCAAACCGATGGGCTGGTTGAAAGATTCAACAAAACCCTAAAACAAATGTTGAAGAAAGTGGTGGATAGAGATGGAAAGGATTGGGACTGTCTACTTCCTTATTTGATGTTTGCTATTAGGGAGGTGCCCCAATCCTCTACGGGATTCTCCCCCTTTGAGTTACTGTATGGGAGACACCCAAGAGGGCTGTTGGATATTGCCAAGGAAACTTGGGAAAGTGAGAGTTCTCCCCACAGGAGTGTGATTGAGCATGTCGCCCTGATGCAAGATCGAATTGCACAGGTAATGCCCATCGTGAAGGAACATTTGGCCCAAGCGCAGTTGGCACAGCAGAGAGTGTACAACCGTGGAGCAAAGACCCGTACCTTTTCCCCGGGGGATAGGATATTGGTACTTGTCCCTACGGTTGAAAGTAAATTCCTTGCCAAATGGCAAGGCCCCTACGAGATAATGGAAAAAGTGAGCGAAGTGAATTACAAGGTCAGACAACCAGGAAGGCGAAAGCCCGAACAGATATATCACGTTAATCTGTTGAAAGCCTGGAGGGATAGAGAGTCCCTAGTCGCAGAAACTTGGTCACCAGCTCAAACTGGTTGCGTGATTCCGGAGGTTGGAATAGCAGCCACCTTGTCACAACCCCAACAACAGGAGGTTAAGGAGTTTGTGCTTCGCAACAAGGAGGTGTTCTCTGAGCTGCCGGGACAAACATCTGGGGTAGAGCATGATATTATTACCCCGCCCGGTGAAAGGGTGAAGTTAAAACCCTATCGGATCCCAGAGGCCCGACGGGAGGCAATACGGGAGGAAGTACAGAAAATGCTGAACTTAGGGGTGATAGAGGAGTCCCAAAGTGATTGGTCTAGTCCCATTGTGTTGGTGCCTAAACCGGATGGGAGCTGGCGATTTTGTAACGATTTTCGTCAGTTGAACAAAGTTACAAAATTTGACACCTACCCCATGCCACGTATAGATGAGTTGATCGACCGGCTGGGAACAGCCCGATACATGACGACTCTTGACCTCACAAAGGGGTATTGGCAAATTCCCCTGGCCAAGTCGGCCAAAGAGAAAACCGCATTTGTAACCCCAGACGGGGCGTTCCAATATAAGAGAATGCCGTTCGGGTTACAGAATGCGCCGGCCACATTCCAGCGGAAAATGGACCAGATACTGAGGCCCCATCGGAAGTATGCTGCGGCTTACCTGGATGACGTAATTGTCCATAGCACAGATTGGGCCTCACATCTGCCAAAAGTGCAAGCAGTCCTAGACTCTATCCGGGAAGCGGGGTTTACGGCTAACCCCAAGAAGTGTACCATTGGGCAGGAGGAGGCCAAATATCTTGGGTACACCATTGGCAGGGGAGTGATAAAACCCCAACTCAACAAAGTCGAGGCCATCCAGAGTTGGCCACGTCCCAACAGCAAGAAGCAGGTACGGGCCTTTCTGGGAATCGCGGGTTATTATCGGCGCTTCATTCCCCACTTTGCTTCTAAGGCTGTGCCCCTAACCAACCTGACGAAAGGGAAAGGGTCGGTCATGATTAAATGGACCCCCGAGGCTGAGGCAGCATTCCAATTCTTGAAACAAGCCTTATGTAGCCAGCCAGTGTTGTACTCACCCGACTTCTCTAAAGACTTTGTCGTACAAAGTGATGCGTCAGATGTGGGGTTAGGAGCAGTATTGTCCCAGGTCTGGAACGGGGAAGAGCACCCAGTCATTTACCTCAGCAGGAAGTTGAAGTCCCATGAGGTAAATTACGCCACGGTTGAAAAGGAGTGTTTAGCGGTGAAGTGGGCTCTAGATTCCCTTCGGTACTATCTGCTAGGTAGGCACTTTGACATGGTTACGGATCACGCTCCGTTAAAGTGGATGGCTCAAAACAAGGAAACAAATAGAAGAGTGAATAGGTGGTTCCTGGCCCTCCAGGAATTCAACTTCACAGTAAAGCATCGCCCTGGCGTTCAAATGGGGAATGTGGATGCTTTGTCTCGAGTACATGAATGCCTGATTGCTGGTGTTCCAACCCCGAGGTTAAAACAAGAGGGGGGGGGGTATGTGACAGCAGGAAGGTAAAGTCACCTGGTTGCATCCAGGGGGGTAGATATATTTCGCCCAGATTCAGGCTTTACGCCGACTTATACAACTAGGTGGAGAGTTGTATAAGCCCAGCTAAGGCTAGTGGGCTCATGGATGACTCATATGTCTAGGGAGAGTGTGGGGCGTCGTGCAGACAGGGAGTTGATGAGACCAGCTGAAGCTTGTCAGCTCATTTAGGCCTCTATAAGAACTCCCAGCTTCATTAGATGTTAGCTCATGCCTGGAACCAGACCTGTGTGGACTGTCTAGGGAGAGTGAACCCCTGTGCGGTGAGGCAAAGCCTGTGTGGCTATTTGTTTGGACTTTTACTAAACCAGGGACTTAGGGACTAGGACAGCACCAGGCTGATCCCAGTTGTTAGTTTAGGAAACCTGCATGTTTAGTCAGAGGTCAAACTGACCAGGATTTATTTTGTTTATGTTTCTTTTTGGCTTTGCTGTGGTTTTTGTCACTGTACATAGAGAAATAAACCGCACCTTTTGATTTTGAAAACCACAACCTCCGTCTGCTGGCCCTGTTTTTGTGTGGGGAGCCCAACCAGGGGGTCACACACACCCGCTACCGAGTTAACCCCCTCACAATATATATATATATATATATATATATATATTTTTCCGTCTTGTTTATTGGCGCGGTGTCCCCTTTAATATTCATAGGACTGTGAGGAGGGGGTTTGAAACCATGCCGTCACTTTGGATCTCCATCTCTCCATCTCTCTTCAGGGCCCGGGTTGACCCCCGTGTCATATTATTATATATATTTTTTTCCGTCTTGTTTATTGCGCGGTGTCCCCTTTAATATTCATAGGACTGTGAGGAGGGCATTTTAAACCATGTAGTCACTTTGAATCTCCATCTCTCCATCTCTTGTCAGGGCCCGGGTTGACCCACGTGTCATTATTATATATATATATTTTTTTTTTTTCCGTCTTGTTTATTGGCGCGGTGTCCACTTTAATATTCATAGGACTGTGAGGAGGGGGTTTGAAACCGTGCCATCACTTTGGATCTCCATCTCTCCATCTCTTCATCTCTCCATCTCTCGTCAGGGCCCGGGTTGACCCCCGTGTCATTATTATTTATATATATATATATATATATATATATATATATATATATATATATATATTTTTTCCGTCTTGTTTATTGGCGCGGTGTCCACTTTAATATTCATAGGACTGTGAGGAGGGGGTTTGAAACCATGCCGTCACTTTGGATCTCCATCTCTCCATCTCTCGTCAGGGCCCGGGTTGACCCCCGTGTCATTATTATTATATATATATTTTTTTCCGTCTTGTTTATTGGTGCGGTGTCCCCTTTAATATTCATAGGACTGTGAAGAGGGGGTTTGAAACCATGCCGTCACTTTTGATCTCCATCTCTCCATCTCTCGTCAGGGCCCGGGTTGACCCCCGTGTCATTATTATTATATATATTTTTTTTTCCGTCTTGTTTATTGGCGCGGTGTTCCCTTTAATATTCATAGGACTGTGAGAAGGGGGTTTGAAACCATGCTGTCACTTTGGATTTCCATCTCTCCATTTCTCGTCAGGGCCCGGGTTGACCCCCATGTCATTATTATTATATATATATCTATATTTTTTTTCCGTCTTGTTTATTGGCGCGGTGTCCCCTTTAATATTCATAGGACTGTGAGGAGGGGTTTTGAAACCATGCCGTCACTTTGGATCTCCATCTCTCCATCTCTCGTCAGGGCCCGGGTTGACCCCCGTGTCATTATTATTATATATATATATATTTTTTTCCGTCTTGTTTATTGGTGCAGTGTCCCCTTTAATATTCATAGGACTGTGAGGAGGGGGTTTGAAACCATGTCGTCACTTTGGATCTCCATCTCTCGTCAGGGCCCGGGTTGACCCCGTGTCATTATTATTATATATATTTTTTTTCCGTCTTGTTTATTGGCGCGGTGTCCCCTTTAATATTCATAAGACTGTGAGGAGGGGGTTTGAAACCATGCCGTCTCTTTGGATCTCCATCTCTCCATCTCTCGTCAGGGCCCGGGTTGACCCCCGTGTCATTATTATTATATATATATTATTTTTCAGTCTTGTTTATTGGCGCGGTGTCCCGTTTAATATTCATAGGACTGTGAGGAGGGGTTTTGAAACCATGCCGTCACTTTGGATCTCCATCTCTCCATCTCTCGTCAGGGCCCGGGTTGACCCCCGTGTCATTATTATTATATATATATATATATATTTTTCCGTCTTGTTTCTTGGCGCGGTGTCCCCTTTAATATTCATAGGACTGTGAGGAGGGGGTTTGAAACCATGCCGTCTCTTTGGATCTCCATCTCTCGTCAGGGCCCGGGTTGACCCCCGTGTCATTATTATTATATATATATATATATATTTTTTTTCAGTCTTGTTTATTGGCGCGGTGTCCCGTTTAATATTCATAGGACTGTGAGGAGGGGTTTTGAAACCATGCCGTCACTTTGGATCTCCATCTCTCGTCAGGGCCCGGGTTGACCCCAGTGTCATTATTATTATATATATTTTTTTTCGTCTTGTTTATTGGCGCGGTGTCCCGTTTAATATTCATAGGACTGTAAGGAGGGGGTTTGAAACCATGCCGTCTCTTTGGATCTCCATCTCTCGTCAGGGCCCGGGTTGACCCCCGTGTCATTATTATTATATATATATTTTTTTTTTTTCCCGTCTTGTTTATTGGTGCGGTGTCCCCTTTAATATTCATAGGACTGTGAGGAGGGGGTTTGAAACCATGCCGTCTCTTTGGATCTCCATCTCTCGTCAGGGCCCGGGTTGACCCCCGTGTCATTATTATTATATATATTTTTTTTTTCAGTCTTGTTTATTGGCGCGGTGTCCCGTTTAATATTCATAGGACTGTGAGGAGGGGTTTTGAAACCATGCCGTCACTTTGGATCTCCATCTCTCCATCTCTCGTCAGGGCCCGGGTTGACCCCAGTGTCATTATTATTATATATATATTTTTTCGTCTTGTTTATTGGCGCGGTGTCCCGTTTAATATTCATAGGACTGTAAGGAGGGGGTTTGAAACCATGCCGTCTCTTTAGATCTCCATCTCTCCATCTCTCGTCAGGGCCCGGGTTGACCCCTGTGTCATTATTATTATATATATTTTTTTTTTCAGTCTTGTTTATTGGCTCGGTGTCCCATTTAATATTCATAGGACTGTGAGGAGGGCGTTTGAAACCATGCCGTCACTTTGGATCTCCATCTCTCCATTTCTAAATCTCTCCATCTCTCCACAGGGCCCGGGTTGACCCCTGTGTCATTATTATATATATATATATTTTTTTCCGTCTTGTTTATTGGCGCGGTGTCCCCTTTAATATTCATAGGACTGCGAGGAGGGGGTTTGAAACCATGCCGTCACATTGGATTTCCATCTCTCCATCTCTCGTCAGGGCCCGGGTTGACCCCGTGTCATTATATATATATATATATATATATATATATTTTTTTTTTTCCGTCTTGTTTATTGGCGCGGTGTCCCCTTTAATATTCATAGGACTGTGAGGAGGGGGTTTGAAACCATGCCATCACTTTGGATCTCCATCTCTCCATCTCTCTTCAGGGCCCGGGTTGACCCCCGTGTCATATTATTATATATATATTTTTTCCGTCTTGTTTATTGGCGCAGTGTCCCCTTTAATATTCATAGGACTGTGAGGAGGGGGTTTGAAACCATGCTGTCACTTTGGATCTCCATCTCTCCATCTCTCGTCAGGGCCCGGGTTGACCCCCGTGTCATTATTATTATATATATATATATATATATATTTTTCCGTCTTGTTTATTGGCGCGGTGTCCACTTTAATATTCATAGGACTGTGAGGAGGGGGTTTGAAACCATGCCGTCACTTTGGATCTCCATCTCTCGTCAGGGCCCGGGTTGACCCCCGTGTCATTATTATTATATATATTTTTTTTTTCCGTCTTGTTTATTGGCGCGGTGTTCCCTTTAATATTCATAGGACTGTGAGGAGGGGGTTTGAAACCATGCCGTCACTTTTGATCTCCATCTCTCGTCAGGGCCCCGGTTGACCCCCGTGTCATTAATATTATATATATATTTTTTTCCCGTCTTGTTTATTGGCGCGGTGTTCCCTTTAATATTCATAGGACTGTGAGGAGGGGGTTTGAAACCATGCCGTCACTTTAGATCTCCATCTCTCCATCTCTCGTCAGGGCCCGGGTTGACCCCTGTGTCATTTCTATTATATATTGTGAGGGGGTTAGCTCGGCAGCGGGTGTGTGTGACCCACGAGATGGGCTCCCCACACAAAAACAGGCCCAGCAAACGGAGGTTGTGGTTTTCAAAATCAAAAAGGTGCGGTTTATTTTCTATTTACAGTGACAAAACACAGCAAAGCAAAAGAAACATAAACAAAATAAATCCTGGTCAACTTGACCTCTGACTAAACGTACAGGTTTCCTAACTAACAACTGGGATCAGCCTAGTGCTGTCCTAGTCCCTAAGTCCCTGGTTTTAAATGTCCAAGCAAATAGCCACACAGGCTTTGTCTCACCGCACAGGGGTTCACTCTCCCTAGACAGTCCACACAGGTCTGGGTCCAGGCAT
Organism: Rana muscosa; assembly: GCA_029206835.1. Classification (NCBI taxonomy): domain Eukaryota; kingdom Metazoa; phylum Chordata; class Amphibia; order Anura; family Ranidae; genus Rana; species Rana muscosa. Next base: position 329,001,639 of record CM055123.1, on the reverse strand, counting down.
GAGCTAACATCTAATGAAGCTGGGAGTTCTTATAGAGGCCTAAATGAGCTGACAAGCTTCAGCTGGACTCATCAACTCCCTGTCTGCACGACGCCCCACACTCTCCCTAGAGGTATGAGTCATCCATGAGCCCACTAGCCTCAGCTGGGCTTATACAACTCTCCACCTAGTTGTATAAGTCGGCGTAAAGCCTGAATCTGGGCGAAATATATCTACCCCCCTGGATGCAACCAGGTGACTTTACCTTCCTGCTGTCACATACCCCCCCCTCTTGTTTTAACCTCGGGGTTGGAACACCAGCAATCAGGCATTCATGTACTCGAGACAAAGCATCCACATTCCCCATTTGAACGCCAGGGCGATGCTTTACTGTGAAGTTGAATTCCTGGAGGGCCAGGAACCACCTATTCACTCTTCTATTTGTTTCCTTGTTTTGAGCCATCCACTTTAACGGAGCGTGATCCGTAACCATGTCAAAGTGCCTACCTAGCAGGTAGTACCGAAGGGAATCTAGAGACCACTTCACCGCTAAACACTCCTTTTCAACGGTGGCGTAATTTACCTCATGGGACTTCAACTTCCTGCTGAGGTAAATGACTGGGTGCTCTTCCCCGTTCCAGACCTGGGACAATACTGCTCCTAACCCCACATCTGACGCATCACTTTGTACGACAAAGTCTTTAGAGAAGTCGGGTGAGTACAACACTGGCTGGCTACATAAGGCTTGTTTCAAGAATTGGAATGCTGCCTCAGCCTCGGGGGTCCATTTAATCATGACCGACCCTTTCCCCTTCGTCAGGTTGGTTAGGGGCACAGCCTTAGAAGCAAAGTGGGGAATGAATCGCCGATAATACCCAGCGATTCCCAGAAAGGCTCGTACCTGCTTCTTGCTGTTGGGACGTGGCCAACTCTGGATGGCCTCGACTTTGTTGAGTTGGGGTTTTATTACTCCCCTCCCAATGGTGTACCCAAGATATTTGGCCTCCTCCTGCCCAATGGTACACTTCTTGGGGTTAGCCGTAAACCCCGCTTCCCGAACAGAGTCCAGGACTGCTTGCACTTTTGGCAGATGTGAGGCCCAATCTGTGCTATGGACAATTACGTCATCCAGGTAAGCCGCAGCATACTTCCGATGGGGCCTCAGCATCTGGTCCATTTTCCGCTGGAATGTGGCCGGCGCATTCTGTAACCCGAACGGCATTCTTTTATATTGGAACGCCCCGTCTGGGGTTACAAATGCGGTTTTCTCTTTGGCCAATTTGGCCAGGGGGATTTGCCAATACCCTTTTGTGAGGTCAAGAGTCGTCATGTATCGGGCTGTTCCCAGCCGGTCGATCAACTCATCTATACGTGGCATGGGGTAGGTGTCAAATTTTGTAACTTTGTTCAACTGACGAAAATCGTTACAAAATCGCCAGCTCCCATCCGGTTTAGGCACCAACACAATGGGACTAGACCAATCACTTTGGGACTCCTCTATCACCCCTAAGTTCAGCATTTTCTGTACTTCCTCCCGTATTGCCTCCCGTCGGGCCTCTGGGATCCGATAGGGTTTTAACTTCACCCTTTCACCGGGCGGGGTAATGATGTCATGCTCTACCCCAGATGTTTGTCCCGGCAGCTCAGAGAATACCTCCTTGTTGCGAAGCACAAACTCCTTAACCTCCTGTTGTTGGGGTTGTGACAAGGTGGCTGCTATTCCAACCTCAGGAATCACGCAACCAGTTTGAGCTGGTGACCAAGTGTCTGCGACTAGGGACTCTCTATCCCTCCAGGCTTTCAACAGATTAACGTGATAGATCTGTTCGGGCTTTCGCCTTCCTGGTTGTCTGACCTTGTAATTCACTTTGCTCACTTTTTCCATTATCTCGTAGGGGCCTTGCCATTTGGCAAGGAATTTACTTTCAACCGTAGGGACAAGTACCAGTATCCTATCCCCCGGGGAAAAGGTACGGGTCTTGGCTCCACGGTTGTACACTCTCTGCTGTGCTAACTGCGCTTGGGCCAAATGTTCCTTCACGATGGGCATTACCTGTGCAATTCGGTCTTGCATCAGGGCGATATGCTCAATCACACTCCTGTGGGGAGAACTCTCACTTTCCCAAGTTTCCTTGGCAATATCCAACAGCCCTCTTGGGTGTCTCCCATACAGTAACTCAAAGGGGGAGAATCCCGTAGAGGATTGGGGCACCTCCCTACTAGCAAACATCAGATAAGGAAGTAGACAGTCCCAATCCTTTCCATCTCTATCCACCACTTTCTTCAACATTTGTTTTAGGGTTTTGTTGAATCTTTCAACCAGCCCATCGGTTTGGGGGTGATACACAGATGTACGTAATTGCGTCACTTTGAACAATTTACACAGCTCCTTCATAACCCGGGACATAAAGGGTGTACCTTGGTCCGTAAGCAGTTCTTTACAAATACCCACCCGGCTAAACACGAGAGATAGCTCTTTGGCTATGGTTTTGGCCGAGGTATTTCGGAGAGGGATCGCTTCTGGATAACGGGTGGCATAGTCCATTATAACTAATATGTACTGGTGCCCCCTAGCGGACTTGATTATAGGACCTACCAAATCCATGGCGATCCTCTCAAACGGGACCTCAATGATGGGTAGAGGGACCAGCGGGCTACGGAAATGTGGCATCGGGGCCGACCTTTGACACACAGGGCAGGAGGAACAATAATTTTCTATGTCCTTCATCACCCCCGGCCAATAGAATCTCTGTAATACCCTCTCTCGGGTTTTCTCTGTCCCCAGATGACCTCCAAGAATGTGCCCATGGGCCAACTCCAACACCAACTTCCTGTAAGGTTTGGGCACCACAAGCTGCTCAACGGTTTCTTCTGCCCTTTTTGCCACCCGATACAGTAGGTCCTTCTCTACGCTGAAGTATGGGTAAGTGCAGGTATTATCTGGGTTCACTAACTCGCCATCTATTTTCACTACGTTTTCCCGTGCCTTTATTAGGGCGGGGTCTTTCAACTGTTCTGTGGCAAAGTTTTCCCTGTGAACCTCAAGATCAGAAAACTCCACAGACGGTAGGTTTTCGTCTGAGGAGGTGGGCTCCTCTCCAGTTTCTTGAGTCTCCCCTGCCAATACTGATAAGGGAAATTCCGGAGAGTCCTCACCACTCTCAGGGGAGTTCTGGCTATCACATTCCTGGTACATAGGGGCACCAGTGGGGGGCTCAGGATCATCCCACAGTTCCCAGAACTTCGGAAAATCCCTTCCCACAATGGCGTCATGCGGTAACTGAGATACTAAGCCCACTGGATGAGAGAGGGTACCTTTGGGGGTCTCGAAACACACTGTAGTCACTGGATACTCTCGGGTGTCCCCATGCACACAAATAACAGCTACCTTGCTATTCCCAGAGACCTCTGTTTTAACTAATTCAGCCTTTATCAGGGTCACAAGGCTACCTGAATCCAGTAATACCACAACATTTCTACCATTAATACACATTTTGCATAAATGTTTCTCAGTTCCTCGAATGGCAGTGCATGCGACTGTCGCACACAGCGACTGACGTCTGCCCGTCAGAAAGTCACACTGCATGGGTTCCTCCACAACCGGGCAATTGGCTGCAATATGTCCCGCTTGCCGGCAGCGGTAGCAAACGATCCTTCTTGCGGCCTCTTGAGCCGCTGATTTCCCAGGCTGTTCTCGCCAAACTTGGGGTAGAGCTCCCACCCTCTCACTCTCTCCACCCTCACCCCTTGGAATCCTCTTATCCGCCCCTGGGGATGGTCTGGTCTTAGGGTGGAAAGTCCGAGTGTCTCTGGAAGAGGCCGTCAGGTTCTCTGTAGCCAAGTATTTCTCCACACGATCCACAAGACCATCGGCCGTCTCTGGGTCTCCATGGCTTACCCACTTTTGGATGGGAGTAGGAAGAGCTCTCAAAAACCGATCCATTACAACACGTTCCACAATCTTTGGTGCGGACAAAGTCTCTGGCTGTAGCCACTTTCTGCTCAGGTGAATGAGATCATACATTTGAGACCTGGGGGGTTTTCCAAGCTGGAAAGTCCAGTTATGCACACGCTGAGCCCGGACAGCCTGGGTGACACCCAGCCTTGCCAATATTTCAGCTTTTAGCATCACATAGTCTTTTGCTTGGTTAGGCTCTAGGTCATAGTAAGCTTTCTGCGATTCACCAGTTAACAGAGGAGCCACCAGTCCAGCCCACTGCTCCTCAGGCCACTTTTCTCTTTCAGCGGTCCTTTCAAATGTGGTCAAAAATACCTCTGGATCATCCTCTCCAGTCATTTTTGTCAATAAACGACTCACCCCAAAGGACGCGGTATTAGTGGGACGGCTTTCCTTACTGGTCTGCGGACGTTGCTGCATTACTGCTTCCATCTGTTGTTGTAGTCTCTGCTCTTGCTTCTGCAACAGGTCTATGAAGCGGGCCTCAGATTGCTGCTGGGCTTGTTGCTGAGCCTCCAGACTCTGTTGCAAAGTTGCGTTTGTCTGCTGCTGGGCTGCAAGGCTCTGTTGATGAGCTTGCTGCTGGGCTGCGAAGTTCTGTTGTTGAGCTGCAAGGCTCTGTTGATGAGCTGCAAGGCTCTTTTGCAAACCTGCATTTGTCTGCTCTTGATTGGCATTTGCTAGAGCCAGCTGCTTCAGTATCTCCTCCATGCTGGCTTAAAAAAAAAACTGCCACTGGTTCTCCACCAACTGTGAGGGGGTTAGCTCGGCAGCGGGTGTGTGTGACCCCCGAGATGGCCTCCCCACACAAAAACAGGCCCAGCAAACGGAGGTTGTGGTTTTCAAAATCAAAAAGGTGCGGTTTATTTTCTATTTACAGTGACAAAACACAGCAAAGCAAAAGAAACATAAACAAAATAAATCCTGGTCAACTTGACCTCTGACTAAACATACAGGTTTCCTAACTAACAACTGGGATCAGCCTAGTGCTGTCCTAGTCCCTAAGTCCCTGGTTTTAAATGTCCAAGCAAATAGCCACACAGGCTTTGTCTCACCGCACAGGGGTTCACTCTCCCTAGACAGTCCACACAGGTCTGGGTCCAGGCATGAGCTAACATCTAATGAAGCTGGGAGTTCTTATAGAGGCCTAAATGAGCTGACAAGCTTCAGCTGGTCTCATCAACTCCCTGTCTGCACGACGCCCCACACTCTCCCTAGAGGTATGAGTCATCCATGAGCCCACTAGCCCCAGCTGGGCTTATACAACTCTCCACCTAGTTGTATAAGTCGGCGTAAAGCCTGAATCTGGGCGAAATATATCTACCCCCCTGGATGCAACCAGGTGACTTTACCTTCCTGCTGTCACAATATATATATATATATATATTTTTTTTTTCCGTCTTGTTTATTGGCGGGGTGTCCCCTTTAATATTCATAGGACTGTGAGGAGGGGGTTTGAAACCATGCCGTCACTTTGGAACTCCATCTCTCCATCTCTCGTCAGGGCCCGGGTTGACCCCCGTGTCATTATTATTATTATATATATATATATATATATTTTTTTTTCCGTCTTGTTTATTGGCGCGGTGTCCCCTTTAATATTCATAGGACTGTGAGGAGGGGGTTTGAAACCATGCCGTCACTTTAGATCTCCATCTCCCGTCAGGGCCCGGGTTGACCCCTGTGTCATTTCTATTATATATATATATCTATATTTTTATTTTTTCCGTCTTGTTTATTGGCACAGTGTCCCCTTTAATATTCATAGGACGGTGAGGAGGGGGTTTGAAACCATGCCGTCACTTTGGATCTCCATCTCTCCATTTCTCCATCTCTCAATCTCTCCATCTCTCGTTAGGGCCCGGGTTGACCCCTGTGTCATTATTATTATATATATATATTTTTTTTTCTGTCTTGTTTATTGGCGCGGTGTCCCCTTTAATATTCATAGGACTGTGAGAAGGGGGTTTGAAACCATGCTGTCACTTTGGATCTCCATCTCTCCATCTCTTGTCAGGGCCCGGGTTGACCCCCATGTCATTATTATTATATATATATATATAACTATATATTTTTTTCCGTCTTGTTTATTGGCGCGGTGTCCCCTTTAATATTCATAGGACTGTGAGGAGGGTGTTTGAAACCATGCCGTCACTTTGGATCTCCATCTCTCGTCAGGGCCCGGGTTGACCCCCGTGTCATTATTATTATATATATATATTTTTTTCCGTCTTGTTTATTGGTGCGGTGTCCCCTTTAATATTCATAGGACTGTGAGGAGGGGGTTTGAAACCATGCCGTCACTTTGGATCTCCATCTCTCTATCTCTCGTCAGGGCCCGGGTTGACCCCCGTGTCATTATTATTATATATATATTTTTTCCGTCTTGTTTATTGGCGCGGTGTCCCCTTTAATATTCATAAGACTGTGAGGAGGGGGTTTGAAACCATGCCGTCACTTTGGATCTCCATCTCTCGTCAGGGCCCGGGTTGACCACCGTGTCATTATTATTATTATATATATATATTTTTTTTTTCCGTCTTGTTTATTGGCGCGGTGTCCCCTTTAATATTCATAGGACTGTGAGGAGGGGGTTTGAAACCATGCCGTCACTTTGTATCTCCATCTCTCGTCAGGGCCCGGGTTGACCCCCGTGTCATTATATATATATATATATATATATGTTTTTTTTTCGTCTTGTTTATTGGCACGGTGTCCCCTTTAATATTCATAGGACTGTGAGGAGGGGGTTTGAAACCATGTAGTCACTTTGGATCTCCATCCCTCCATCTCTTGTCAGGGCCCGGGTTGACCCACGTGTCATTATTATTATTATATATATATATATATTTTTTTCCGTCTTGTTTTTTGGCGCGGTGTCCCCTTTAATATTCATAGGACTGTGAGGAGGGGGTTTGAAACCATGCTGTCACTTTGGATCTCCATCTCTCCATCTCTCGTCAGGGCCCGGGTTGACCGCCGTGTCATTATTATTATATATATATATATATATATTTTTCCGTCTTGTTTATTGGTGCGGTGTCCCCTTTAATATTCATAGGACTGTGAGGAGGGGGTTTGAAACCATGCCGTCACTTTTGATCTCCATCTCTCCATCTCTCGTCAGGGCCCGGGTTGACCCCCGTGTCATTATTATTATATATATTTTTTTTTCCGTCTTGTTTATTGGCGCGGTGTTTCCTTTAATATTCATAGGACTGTGAGAAGGGGGTTTGAAACCATGCTGTCACTTTGGATCTCCATCTCTCCATCTCTCGTCAGGGCCCGGGTTGACCCCCATGTCATTATTATTATATATATATCTATATATTTTTTTCCATCTTGTTTATTGGCGCGGTGTCCCCTTTAATATTCATAGGACTGTGAGGAGGGGGTTTGAAACCATGTCGTCACTTTGGATCTCCATCTCTCCATCACTCGTCAGGGCCCGGGTTGACCCCCGTGTCATTATTATTATATATATATTTTTTCCGTCTTGTTTATTGGCGCGGTGTCCACTTTAATATTCATAGGACTGTGAGGAGGGGGTTTGAAACCATGCCGTCACGTTGGATCTCCATCTCTCCATCTCTCGTCAGGGCCCGGGTTGACCCCCGTGTCATTATTATTATATATATATTTTTTTTCCGTCTTGTTTATTGGTGCGGTGTCCCCTTTAATATTCATAGGACTGTGAGGAGGGGGTTTGAAACCATGCCGTCACTTTTGATCTCCATCTCTCCATCTCTCGTCAGGGCCCGGGTTGACCCCCGTGTCATTATTATTATATATATTTTTTTTTCCGTCTTGTTTATTGGCGCGGTGTTCCCTTTAATATTCATAGGACTGTGAGAAGGGGGTTTGAAACCATGCTGTCACTTTGGATCTCCATCTCTCCATCTCTCGTCAGGGCCCGGGTTGACCCCCGTGTCATTATTATTATATATATATTTTTTCCGTCTTGTTTATTGGCGCGGTGTCCCCTTTAATATTCATAAGACTGTGAGGAGGGGGTTTGAAACCATGTAGTCACTTTGGATCTCCATCTCTCCATCTTTTGTCAGGGCCCGGGTTGACCCACGTGTCATTATTATTATTATTATATATATATATTTTTTTTTTTCGTCTTGTTTTTTGGCGCGGTGTCCCCTTTAATATTCATAGGACTGTGAGGAGGGGGTTTGAAACCATGCTGTCACTTTGGATCTCCATCTCTCCATCTCTCGTCAGGCCCTGGTTGACCCCCATGTCATTATTATTATATATATATATATATTTTTTTTTTCCGTCTTGTTTATTGGCGCGGTGTCCACTTTAATATTCATAGGACTGTGAGGAGGGGGTTTGAAACCATGCCGTCACTTTGGATCTCCATCTCTCGTCAGGGCCCGGGTTGACCCCCGTGTCATTATTATTATATATATTTTTTTTTTCCGTCTTGTTTATTGGTGCGGTGTCCCCTTTAATATTCATAGGACTGTGAGGAGGGGGTTTGAAACCATGCCGTCACTTTGGATCTCCATCTCTCTATCTCTCGTCAGGGCCCGGGTTGACCCCCGTGTCATTATTATTATATATATATTTTTTCCGTCTTGTTTATTGGCGCGGTGTCCCCTTTAATATTCATAAGACTGTGAGGAGGGGGTTTGAAACCATGCCGTCACTTTGGATCTCCATCTCTCGTCAGGGCCCGGGTTGACCCCCATGTCATTATTATTATATATATATTTTTTTTTTCCGTCTTGTTTATTGGTGCGGTGTCCCCTTTAATATTCAAAGGACTGTGAGGAGGGGGTTTGAAACCATGCCGTCACTTTTGATCTCCATCTCTCCATCTCTCGTCAGGGCCCGGGTTGACCCCCGTGTCATTATTATTATATATTTTTTTTTTCCGTCTTGTTTATTGGCGCGGTGTTCCCTTTAATATTCATAGGACTGTGAGAAGGGGGTTTGAAACCATGCTGTCACTTTGGATCTCCATCTCTCCATCTCTCGTCAGGGCCCGGGTTGACCCCCATGTCATTATTATTATATATATATCTATATATTTTTTTCCGTCTTGTTTATTGGCGCAGTGTCCCCTTTAATATTCATAGGACTGTGAGGAGGGGGTTTGAAACCATGTCGTCACTTTGGATCTCCATCTCTCCATGTCTCGTCAGGGCCCGGGTTGACCCCCGTGTCATTATTATTATATATATTTTTTTTCCGTCTTGTTTATTGGCGCGGTGTCCCCTTTAACCACTTGACCACTGGGCACTTAAACCCCCTTAATAACCAGACCAATTTTCAGCTTTCGGTGCTCTCACATTTTGAATGACAATTACTCAGTCATACAACACTGTACCCATATGAAATTTTTGTCCTTTTTTTCACACAAATAGAGCTTTCTTTTGGTGGTATTTAATCACTGTTGGGTTTTTTATTTTTTGCGCTATAAGAGAAAAAAGACTGAAAATTTTGTAAAAAAATGTTTTTTTTTTCGTTTCTGTTATAAAATTTTGCAAATTACTATTTTTTCTTCATAAATTTTGGCCAAAATTTATACTGCTACATATCTTTGGTAAAAATAAGTACAAATTGGTGTATATTATTTGGTCTTTGTGAAAGTTATAGAGTCCACAAGCTATGGTGCCAATATCTGAAAATTGATCACACCTGAAGTACTGACGGCCTATCTCAATTCTTGAGACCCTAACATGCCAGAAAAGTACAAATACCCCCCAAATGACCCCTTTTTGGAAAGAAGACATTCCAAGGTATTCAGAAAGAGGCATTGTGAGTTTTTTGAAGTTGTCATTTTTTCCCACAATTCTTTGCAAAATCAAGATTTTTTTTTTCTCTTTTTTTTTTTCACAAAATTGTCATATTAGCAGGTTATTTCTCACACACAGCATATGCATTCCACAAATTACACCCCAAAACACATTCTGCTATTACTCCCGAGTATGGCGATACCACATGTGTGAAACCTTTACACAGCGTGGCCACATACAGAGGCCCAACATGCAGGGAGCACCTTCAGGCGTTCTGGAGCACCAAGGCCAATTCTGACATTTCTCTCCTACATGTAAAAATCATCATTTATTTGCTAGAAAATTACATAGAACCCCAAAACATTATATATGTTTTTTTAGCAAAGACCTTAGAGAATATAATGGTGGTTGTTGCAACTTTTTATCTCGCACGATATTTGCGCAGCAATTTTTTTAACGTGTTTTTTACGGAAAAAAAATGTTTTGTGCTTAAAAAAAAAAAAAACAGTAAAGTTAGCCCAATGTTTTTGCATAATGTGAAAGATGAAGTTACGCCGAGTAAATAGATACCTAACATGTCGCCCTTAAAAATTGCACACACTCGTGGAATGGCGCCAAACTTCGCTACTTAAAAAATCCCCATAGGCGACGCTTTAAATATTTTTACTGGTTACATGTTTTGAGTTACAGAGGAGGTCTAGGGCCAAAATGATTGCTCTCGCTCTAACGTTCGCAGAGATACCTCACATGTGTGGTTTGAAAACCGTTTTCATATGTGGGCGGGACTTACGTATGCGTTCGCTTCTGTATGCGAGCTCACGGGGACAGGGGCGCTTTAAAAAAAAATAAAAATTTATTCTTCATTTTACTTTATTTATTTTAGTTTGACATGTTTTTCCGCCCTAAACATTTTTTTGATCACTTTTATACCTATTACAAGGAACGTAAACATCCCTTGTAATAGGAATATGGCATGACAGGTCCTCTTTACAGTGAGATATGGGGGGGGGGGTGTCAATAAGACCCCACATCTCACCTCTAGGCTGGGAAGCCTGAAAAAAATACAAAAAAAAAAAAACAACAATCCTGGCTTTGATCGTAGCGGTGAGTCGGTAGAAGCACCGGAGGGCGGCGGGGGGGGGGACATCCCCTCTCGCCTCCCGTAAGAATGATCAAGCGGCGGAACAGCCGCTATGATTGTTCTTATGGTGTAGGGAATCGCCGGCTGAAAAAGCCGATATCTGAATGATGCCTGTAGCTGCAGGCATCATTCAGATATCCCCGCACAAAGTCAAGGACGTCATATGACGGCCGGAGGGTGGGAAGTGGTTATTGCAGAGTATTGCCGGGCATTGCGGAGTATTGCCGGGCATTGCGGAGTATTGCCGGGCATTGCGGAGTATTGCAGGGCATTGCGGAGTATTGCGGTGTATGGCAGGGTATTGCGGTGTATGGCAGGGTATTGCACGGGTATTGCACAGGGTATTGTGGAGGGTATTGCACAGGGTATTGTGGAGGGTATTGCAGAGTATTGTGGAGGGTATTGCAGAGTATTGTGGAGGGTATTGCAGAGTATTGTGCAGGGTATTGCAGAGTATTGTGCAGGGTATTGCAGAGTATTGTGCAGGGTATTGCAGAGTATTGTGCAGGGTATTGCAGAGTATTTTGCAGAGTATTGCGCAGGGTATTGCAGAGTATTTTGCAGGGTATTGCAGAGTATTTTGCAGGGTATTGCAGAGTATTGCGCAGGGTATTGCAGAGTATTGTGCAGGGTATTGCAGAGTATTGTGCAGGGTATTGCAGAGTATTGTGCAGGGTATTGCAGAGTATTGCACCAGGGTATTGCAGAGTATTGCACCAGGGTATTGCAGAGTATTGCACCAGGGTATTGCAGAGTATTGCACCAGGGTATTGCAGAGTATTTCGCAGGGTATTGCAGAGTATTTCGCAGGGTATTGCAGAGTATTTCGCAGGGTATTGCAGAGTATTTCGCAGGGTATTGCAGAGTATTGCACCAGGGTATTGCAGAGTATTGCACCAGGGTATTGCAGAGTATTGCACCAGGGTATTGCAGAGTATTGCACCAGGGTATTGCAGAGTATTGCACCAGGGTATTTTGCAGAGTATTGGCAGGGTGTATTGCAGAGTATTGGCAGGGTATAGCACAGGGATGGCTGAGCAGGGATGGATGGATGGCTGGATCTGTGACTGCAATTGTCACAGATCCAGCCCACAGTGCTGCTGCTGCCATCCGCTCCCTCCCCCTCCCCTCTCACACTGTACCGATCGGTACAGAGAGGGGAGGGAGGAACCGGCGTCATCAAATGACGCCAGTCTGTTTACAAGTGATTGCTCCGTCATTTGACGGAGCGATCACGTGGTAAACGGCCGCTATCAGCGGCGATTTACCGCGATTCGTGATCCGCCGGGTCCAGAGGAGCGCGATTCTGGGAGGATGTTATATAACGTCCTCCCAGAGTTAAGCAACCACCCTGCCGCCGTTATTTGTCGGCAGGTGGTTGTTAAGTGGTTAATATTCATAAGACTGTGAGGAGGGGGTTTGAAACCATGCCGTCTCTTTGGATCTCCATCTCTCCATCTCTCGTCAGGGCCCGGGTTGACCCCCGTGTCATTATTATTATTTTTTTTTTCAGCCTTGTTTATTGGCGCGGTGTCCCGTTTAATATTCATAGGACTGTGAGGAGGGGTTTTGAAACCATGCCGTCACTTTGGATCTCCATCTCTCCATCTCTCGTCCGGGCCCGGGTTGACCCCCGTGTCATTATTATTATATATATATATATTTTTTTCCGTCTTGTTTCTTGGCGCGGTGTCCCCTTTAATATTCATAGGACTGTGAGGAGGGGGTTTGAAACCATGCCGTCTCTTTGGATCTCCATCTCTCGTCAGGGCCCGGGTTGACCCCCGTGTCATTATTATTATATATATATATTTTTTTTTTCAGTCTTGTTTATTGGCGCGGTGTCCCGTTTAATATTCATAGGACTGTGAGGAGGGGTTTTGAAACCATGCCGTCACTTTGGATCTCCATCTCTCCATCTCTCGTCAGGGCCCCGGTTGACCCAAGTGTCATTATTATTATATATATTTTTTTTCGTCTTGTTTATTGGCGCGATGTCCCGTTTAATATTCATAGGACTGTGAGGAGGGGGTTTGAAACCATGCCGTCTCTTTGAATCTCCATCTCTCCATCTCTTGTCAGGGCCCGGGTTGACCCCCGTGTCATTATTATTATATATATATTTTTTTTCAGTCTTGTTTATTGGCGCGGTGTCCCATTTAAGATTCATAGGACTGTGAGGAGGGCGTTTGAAACCATGCCGTCACTTTGGATCTCCATCTCTCCATTTCTAAATCTCTCCATCTCTCCACAGGGCCCGGGTTGACCCCTGTGTCATTATTATATATATATATATATATTTTTCCGTCTTGTTTATTGGCGCGGTGTCCCCTTTAATATTCATAGGACTGTGAGGAGGGGGTTTGAAACCATGCCGTCACTTTGGATCTCCATCTCTCCATCTCTCTTCAGGGCCCGGGTTGACCCCCGTGTCATATTATTATATATATTTTTTTCCGTCTTGTTTATTGCACGGTGTCCCCTTTAATATTCATAGGACTGTGAGGAGGGGGTTTGAAACCATGTAGTCACTTTGGATCTCCATCTCTCCATCTCTTGTCATGGCCCGGGTTGACCCACGTGTCATTATAATTATATATATTGTGACAGCAGGAAGGTAAAGTCACCTGGTTGCATCCAGGGGGGTAGATATATTTCTCCCAGATTCAGGCTTTATGCCGACTTATACAACTAGGGAGTTGATGAAGCCCAGCTGAGGCTAGTGGGCTCATGAATGACTCATACCTCTAGGGAGAGTGCTGGGCGTCGTGAGGCAGGGAGTTGATGAGACCAGCTGAAGCTTGTCAGCTCATTTAGGCCTCTATAAGAACTCCCAGATTCATTAGGTATTAGCTCATGCCTGGAACCAGACCTGTGTGGACTGTCTAGGGAGAGTGAACCCCTGTGCGGTGAGGCAAAGCCTGTGTGGCTATTTGTTTGGACTTTTACTAAACCAGGGACTTAGGGACTAGGACAGCACCAGGCTGATCCCAGTTGTTAGTTTAGGAAACCTGCATGTTTAGTCAGAGGTCAAACTGACCAGGATTTATTTTGTTTATGTTTCTTTTTGGCTTTGCTGTGTTTTTGTCACTGTACATAGAGAAATAAACCGCACCTTTTGATTTTGAAAACCACAACCTCCGTCTGCTGGCCCTGTTTTTGTGTGGGGAGCCCAACCAGGGGGTCACACACACCCGCTACCGAGTTAACCCCCTCACAGTTGGTGGAGAACCAGTGGCAGTTTTTTTTAAGCCAGCATGGAGGAGATACTGAAACAGCTGGCTCTAGCAAATGCCAATCAACAGCAGACAAATGCAGGTTTGCAAAGGAGCCTTGCAGCCCAGCAGCAAGCTCATCAACAAGCCCAGCAGCAATCTGAGGCCCACTTCATAGACCTGTTACAGAAGCAGGAGCAGAGACTACAACAAATGGAAGCAGTAATGCAGCAACGTCCGCAGACCAGTGAGGAAAGCCGTCCCACTAATACCGCGTCCTTTGGGGTGAGTCGTTTATTGACAAAAATGACTGGAGAGGATGATCCAGAGGTATTTTTGACCACATTTGAAAGGACTGCTGAAAGAGAAAAGTGGCCTGAGGAGCAGTGGGCTGGACTGGTGGCTCCTCTGTTAACTGGTGAATCGCAGAAGGCTTACTATGACCTAGAGCCTGACCAAGCAAAAGACTATGTGATGCTAAAAGCTGAAATATTGGCAAGGCTGGGTGTCACCCTGGCTGTCCGGGCTCAGCGTGTGCATAACTGGACTTTCCAGCTTGGAAAACCCCCCAGGTCTCAAATGTATGATCTCATTCACCTGAGCAGGAAGTGGCTACAGCCAGAGACTTTGTCCGCACCAGAGATTGTGGAACGTGTTGTAATGGATCGGTTTTTGAGAGCTCTTCCTACTGCCATCCAAAAGTGGGTAAGCCATGGAGACCCAGAGACGGCCGGTGGTCTTGTGGATCGTGTAGAGAAATACTTGGCTACAGAGAACCTGACGGCCTCTTCCAGAGACTCTCGGACTTTCCACCCTAAGACCAGACCATCCCCAGGGGCGGATAAGAGGATTCCAAGGGGTGAGGGTGGAGAGAGTGAGAGGGTGGGAGCTCTACCCAAAGTTTGGCGAGAACAGCCTGGGAAGTCAGGGGCTCAAGAGGCAGCCAAATGGATTGTTTGCTACCGCTGCCGGCAAGCGGGACATATTGCAGCAAATTGCCCGGTTGTGGAGGAACCCATGCAATGTGACTTTCTGATGGACAGACGTCAGTCGCTGTGTGCGACAGTCGCATGCACTGCCATTCGGGGAACTGAGAAACATTTATGCAAAATGTGTATTAATGGTAGAAATGTTGTGGTATTACTGGATTCAGGTAGCCTTGTGACCCTGATAAAGGCTGAATTAGTTAAAACAGAGGTCTCTGGGAATAGCAAGGTAGCTGTTATTTGTGTGCATGGGGACACCCGAGAGTATCCAGTGACTACAGTGTGTTTCGAGACCCCCAAAGGTACCCTCTCTCATCCAGTGGGGTTAGTATCTCAATTACCGCATGATGCCATTGTGGGAAGGGATTTTCCGAAGTTCTGGGAACTGTGGGATGATCCTGAGCCCCCCACTGGTGCCCCTATGTACCAGGAATGTGATAGCCAGAACTCCTCTGAGAGTGGTGAGGACTCTCCAGAATTTCCCTTGTCAGTATTGGCAGGGGAGACTCAAGAAACTGGAGAGGAGCCCACCTCCTCAGACGAAAACCTACCGTCTGTGGAGTTTTCTGATCTGGAGGTTCACAGGGAAAATTTTGCCACAGAACAGTTAAAAGACCCCGCCCTAATAAAGGCACGGGAAAACGTAGTGGAAATAGATGGCGAGTTAGTGAACCCAGATAATACCTGCACTTACCCATACTTCAGCGTAGAGAAGGACCTACTGTATCGGGTGGCAAAAAGGGCAGAAGAAACCATTGAGCAGCTTGTGGTGCCCAAACCTTACAGGAAGTTGGTGTTGGAGTTGGCCCATGGGCACATTCTTGGAGGTCATCTGGGGACAGAGAAAACCCGAGAGAGGGTATTACAGAGATTCTATTGGCCTGGGGTGATGAAGGACATAGAAAATTATTGTTCCTCCTGCCCTGTGTGTCAGAGGTCGGCCCCGATGCCACATTTCCGTAGCCCGCTGGTCCCTCTACCCATCATTGAGGTCCCGTTTGAGAGAATCGCAATGGATTTGGTAGGTCCTATAATCAAGTCCGCTAGGGGGCACCAGTACATATTGGTTATAATGGACTATGCCACCCGTTATCCAGAAGCGATCCCTCTCAGAAATACCTCGGCCAAAACCATAGCCAAAGAGCTATCTCTTGTTTTTAGCCGGGTGGGTATTTGTAAAGAACTGCTTACGGACCAAGGTACACCCTTTATGTCCCGGGTTATGAAAGAGCTGTGTAAATTGCTCAAAGTGACGCAATTGCGTACATCTGTGTATCACCCCCAAACCGATGGGCTGGTTGAAAGATTCAACAAAACCCTAAAACAAATGTTGAAGAAAGTGGTGGATAGAGATGGAAAGGATTGGGACTGTCTACTTCCTTATTTGATGTTTGCTATTAGGGAGGTGCCCCAATCCTCTACGGGATTCTCCCCCTTTGAGTTACTGTATGGGAGACACCCAAGAGGGCTGTTGGATATTGCCAAGGAAACTTGGGAAAGTGAGAGTTCTCCCCACAGGAGTGTGATTGAGCATGTCGCCCTGATGCAAGATCGAATTGCACAGGTAATGCCCATCGTGAAGGAACATTTGGCCCAAGCGCAGTTGGCACAGCAGAGAGTGTACAACCGTGGAGCAAAGACCCGTACCTTTTCCCCGGGGGATAGGATATTGGTACTTGTCCCTACGGTTGAAAGTAAATTCCTTGCCAAATGGCAAGGCCCCTACGAGATAATGGAAAAAGTGAGCGAAGTGAATTACAAGGTCAGACAACCAGGAAGGCGAAAGCCCGAACAGATATATCACGTTAATCTGTTGAAAGCCTGGAGGGATAGAGAGTCCCGAATCGCAGAAACTTGGTCACCAGCTCAAACTGGTTGCGTGATTCCGGAGGTTGGAATAGCAGCCACCTTGTCACAACCCCAACAACAGGAGGTTAAGGAGTTTGTGCTTCGCAACAAGGAGGTGTTCTCTGAGCTGCCGGGACAAACATCTGGGGTAGAGCATGATATTATTACCCCGCCCGGTGAAAGGGTGAAGTTAAAACCCTATCGGATCCCAGAGGCCCGACGGGAGGCAATACGGGAGGAAGTACAGAAAATGCTGAACTTAGGGGTGATAGAGGAGTCCCAAAGTGATTGGTCTAGTCCCATTGTGTTGGTGCCTAAACCGGATGGGAGCTGGCGATTTTGTAACGATTTTCGTCAGTTGAACAAAGTTACAAAATTTGACACCTACCCCATGCCACGTATAGATGAGTTGATCGACCGGCTGGGAACAGCCCGATACATGACGACTCTTGACCTCACAAAAGGGTATTGGCAAATTCCCCTGGCCAAGTCGGCCAAAGAGAAAACCGCATTTGTAACCCCAGACGGGGCGTTCCAATATAAGAGAATGCCGTTCGGGTTACAGAATGCGCCGGCCACATTCCAGCGGAAAATGGACCAGATACTGAGGCCCCATCGGAAGTATGCTGCGGCTTACCTGGATGACGTAATTGTCCATAGCACAGATTGGGCCTCACATCTGCCAAAAGTGCAAGCAGTCCTAGACTCTATCCGGGAAGCGGGGTTTACGGCTAACCCCAAGAAGTGTACCATTGGGCAGGAGGAGGCCAAATATCTTGGGTACACCATTGGCAGGGGAGTAATAAAACCCCAACTCAACAAAGTCGAGGCCATCCAGAGTTGGCCACGTCCCAACAGCAAGAAGCAGGTACGAGCCTTTCTGGGAATCGCGGGTTATTATCGGCGCTTCATTCCCCACTTTGCTTCTAAGGCTGTGCCCCTAACCAACCTGACGAAAGGGAAAGGGTCGGTCATGATTAAATGGACCCCCGAGGCGGAGGCAGCATTCCAATTCTTGAAACAAGCCTTATGTAGCCAGCCAGTGTTGTACTCACCCGACTTCTCTAAAGACTTTGTCGTACAAAGTGATGCGTCAGATGTGGGGTTAGGAGCAGTATTGTCCCAGGTCTGGAACGGGGAAGAGCACCCAGTCATTTACCTCAGCAGGAAGTTGAAGTCCCATGAGGTAAATTACGCCACGGTTGAAAAGGAGTGTTTAGCGGTGAAGTGGGCTCTAGATTCCCTTCGGTACTATCTGCTAGGTAGGCACTTTGACATGGTTACGGATCACGCTCCGTTAAAGTGGATGGCTCAAAACAAGGAGACAAATAGAAGAGTGAATAGGTGGTTCCTGGCCCTACAGGAATTCAACTTCACAGTAAAGCATCGCCCTGGCGTTCAAATGGGGAATGTGGATGCTTTGTCTCGAGTACATGAATGCCTGATTGCTGGTGTTCCAACCCCAAGGTTAAAACAAGAGGGGGGGTATGTGACAGCAGGAAGGTAAAGTCACCTGGTTGCATCCAGGGGGGTAGATATATTTCTCCCAGATTCAGGCTTTATGCCGACTTATACAACTAGGGAGTTGATGAAGCCCAGCTGAGGCTAGTGGGCTCATGAATGACTAATACCTCTAGGGAGAGTGCTGGGCGTCGTGAGGCAGGGAGTTGATGAGACCAGCTGAAGCTTGTCAGCTCATTTAGGCCTCTATAAGAACTCCCAGATTCATTAGGTATTAGCTCATGCCTGGAACCAGACCTGTGTGGACTGTCTAGGGAGAGTGAACCCCTGTGCGGTGAGGCAAAGCCTGTGTGGCTATTTGTTTGGACTTTTACTAAACCAGGGACTTCGGGACTAGGACAGCACCAGGCTGATCCCAGTTGTTAGTTTAGGAAACCTGCATGTTTAGTCAGAGGTCAAACTGACCAGGATTTATTTTGTTTGTTTCTTTTTGGCTTTGCTGTGTTTTTGTCACTGTACATAGAGAAATAAACCGCACCTTTTGATTTTGAAAACCACAACCTCCGTCTGCTGGCCCTGTTTTTGTGTGGGGAGCCCAACCAGGGGGTCACACACACCCGCTACCGAGTTAACCCCCTCACAATATATATATATATTTTTTTTTCCGTCTTGTTTATTGGCGCAGTGTCCCCTTTAATATTCATAGGACTGTGAGGAGGGGGTTTGAAACCATGCCGTCACTTTGGATCTCCATCTCTCCATCTCTCGTCAGGGCCCGGGTTGACCCCCGTGTCATTATTATTATATATATATATATATTTTTCCCTCTTGTTTATTGGCGCGGTGTCCACTTTAATATTCATAGGACTAGGAGGAGGGGGTTTGAAACCATGCCGTCACTTTGGATCTCCATCTCTCCATCTCTCGTCCGGGCCCGGGTTGACCCCCGTGTCATTATTATTATATATATATTTTTTTTCCGTCTTGTTTATTGGCGCGGTGTTCCCTTTAATATTCATAGGACTGTGAGGAGGGGGTTTGAAACCATGCCGTCACTTTTGATCTCCATCTCTCGTCAGGGCCCGGGTTGACCCCCGTGTCATTATTATTATATATATATTTTTTTTCCGTCTTGTTTATTGGCGCGGTGTCCCCTTTAATATTCATAGGACTGTGAGGAGGGGGTTTGAAACCATGCCGTCACTTTAGATCTCCATCTCTCGTCAGGGCCCGGGTTGACCCCTGTGTCATTTCTATTATATATATATCTATATTTTTATTTTTTCCGTCTTGTTTATTGGCGCAGTGTCCCCTTTAATATTCATAGGATGGTGAGGAGGGGGTTTGAAACCATGCCGTCACTTTGGATCTCCATCTCTCCATCTTTCGTCAGGGCCCGGGTTGACCCCCGTGTCATTATTATTATATATATATATTTATTTTTCCATCTTGTTTATTGGCGCGGTGTCCCCTTTAATATTCATAGTACTGTGAGGAGGGGGTTTGAAACCATGCTGTCACTTTGGATTTCTATCTCTCCATCTCTCGTCAGGGCCCGGGTTGACCCCCGTGTCATTATTATTATTATATATTTTTTTTTCCGTCTTGTTTATTGGAGCGGTGTGCCCTTTAATATTCATAGGACTGTGAGGAGGGGGTTTGAAACCATGCCGTCACTTTGGATCTCCATCTCTCCATTTCTCCATCTCTCGTCAGGGCCCGGGTTGACCCCCGTGTCATTATTATTATTATATATTTTTTTTCCGTCTTGTTTATTGGCGCGGTGTCCCCTTTAATATTCATAGGACTGTGAGGAGGGGGTTTGAAGCCATGCCGTCAATTTAGATCTCCATCTCTCCATCTCTCGTCAGGGCCCTGGTTGACCCCCGTGTCATTATTATATATATATTTTTTTCCGTCTTGTTTCTTAGCGCGGTGTCCCCTTTAATATTCATAGGACTGTGAGGAGGGGGTTTGAAACCATGCCGTCACTTTGGATCTCCATCTCTCCATCTCTCGTCAGGGCCCGGGTTGACCCCCGTGTCATTATTATTATATATATATTTTTTTTCAGTCTTGTTTATGGGCTCGGTGTCCACTTTAATATTCATAGGACTGTGAGGAGGGGGTTTGAAACCATGCCGTCACTTTGGATCTCTATCTCTCCATCTCTCGTCAGGGCCCGGGTTGACCCCCATGTCATTATTATTATATATATATATCTATATTTTTTTTTCCGTCTTGTTTATTGGCACGGTGTCCCCTTTAATTTTCATAGGACTGTGAGGAGGGGGTTTGAAACCATGCCGTCACTTTGGATCTCCATCTCTCGTCAGGGCCCGAGTTGACCCCCGTGTCATTATTATTATATATATATATTTTTTTTTTCCGTCTTGTTTATTGGCGCGGTGTCCCGTTTAATATTCATAGGACTGTGAGGAGGGGTTTTGAAACCATGCCGTCACTTTGGATCTCCATCTCTCGTCAGGGCCCGGGTTGACCCCCGTGTCATTATTATTATATATATTTCTTTTTCCGTCTTGTTTATTGGCGCGGTGTCCCCTTTAATATGCATAGGACTGTGAGGAGGGGGTTTGAAACCATGCCGTCACTTTGGATCTCCATCTCTCCATCTCTCGTCAGGGCCCGGGTTGACCCCCGTGTCATTATTATTATATATATATATTTTTTTTCCGTCTTGTTTATTGGCGCGGTGTCCCCTTTAATATTCATAGGACTGTGAGGAGGGGGTTTGAAACCATGCCGTCACTTTAGATCTCCATCTCCCGTCAGGGCCCGGGTTGACCCCTGTGTCATTTCTATTATATATATATATATATATCTATATTTTTATTTTTTCCGTCTTGTTTATTGGCGCGGTGTCTGCTTTAATATTCATAGGACGGTGAGGAGGGGGTTTGAAACCATGCCGTCACTTTGGATCTCCATCTCTCCATTTCTCCATCTCTCAATCTCTCGTTAGGGCCCGGGTTGACCCCCGTGTCATTATTATTATATATATATATTTTTTCCGTCTTGTTTATTGGCGCGGTGTCCCCTTTAATATGCATAGGACTGTGAGAAGGGGGTTTAAAACCATGCTGTCACTTTGGATCTCCATCTCTCCATCTCTCGTCAGGGCCGGGTTGACCCCCATGTCATTATTATTATATATATCTATATATTTTTTTCCGTCTTGTTTATTGGCGCGGTGTCCCCTTTAATATTCATAGGACTGTGAGGAGGGGGTTTGAAACCATGCCGTCACTTTGGATCTCCATCTCTCCATTTCTCCATCTCTCCATCTCTCCATCTCTCGTCAGGGCCCGGGTTGACCCCCGTGTCATTATTATATATATATATATATATATATATATATATATATATATATATATATATATATATTTTTCCGTCTTGTTTATTGGCGCGGTGTCCCCTTTAATATTCATAGGACAGTGAGGAGGGGGTTTGAAACCATTCCGTCACTTTGGATCTCCATCTCTCCATCTCTCGTCAGGGCCCGGGTTGACCCCCGTGTCAATATTATTACATATATTTTGTTTTCTGTCTTGTTTATTGGCGCGGTGTCCCCTTTAATATTCATAGGACTGTGAGGAGGGGGTTTGAAACCATGCCGTCTCTTTGGATCTCCATCTCTCCTTCTCTCCATCTCTCGTCAGGGCCCGGGTTGACCCCCGTGTCATTATTATTATATATATATATATATATATATATATATATTTTTCAGTCTTGTTTATTGGCGCGGTGTCCCGTTTAATATTCATAGGACTGTGAGGAGGGGGTTTGAAACCATGCCGTCATTTTGGATCTCCATCTCTCCATCTCTCCATTTCTCCATCTCTCCATCTCTCCATCTCTCGTCAGGGCCCGGGTTGACCCCCGTGTCATTATTATTATATATATATATATATTTTTCCGTCTTGTTTATTGGCGCAGTGTCCCCTTTAATATTCATAGGACTGTGAGGAGGGGGTTTGAAACCATGCCGTCACTTTGGATCTCCATCTCTCCATCCCTCCATCACTTGTTAGGGCCCGGGTTGACCCCTGTGTCATTATTATATATATATATATATATATATATATATATATATATATATTTATATATATATATATATATTTTTTTTCCATCTTGTTTATTGGCGCGGTGTCCCCTTTAATATTCATAGGACTGTGAGGAGGGGGTTTGAAACCATGCCGTCACTTTGGATCTCCATCTCTCCATCTCTCGTCAGGGCCCGGGTTGACCCCCGTGTCAATATTATTACATATTTTTTTTTTCCGTCTTGTTTATTGGCGAGCGGTGTCCCCTTTAATATTTATAGGACTGTGAGGAGGGGGTTTGAAACCATGCCGTCACTTTGGATCTCCATCTCTCCATCTCTCCATCTCTCCATCTCTCGTCAGGGCCCGGGTTGACCCCCGTGTCAATATTATTACATATATTTTTTTTTCCGTCTTGTTTATTGGCGCGGTGTCCCCTTTAATATTCATAGGACTGTGAGGAGGGGGTTTGAAACCATGCCGTCTCTTTGGATCTCCATCTCTCCTTCTCTCCATCTCTCCATCTCTCGTCAGGGCCCGGGTTGACCCCCGTGTCATTATTATTATATATTTTTTTTTCCGTCTTGTTTATTGGCGCGGTGTCCCCTTTAATATTCATAGTACTGTGAGGAGGGGGTTTGAAACCATGCCGTCACTTTGGATCTCCATCTCTCCATTTCTCCATCTCTCCATCTCTCCATCTCTCGTCAGGGCCCGGGTTGACCCCCGTGTCATTATTATTATATATATATATTTCCTGACAGACTCCATGGCAGCCTACGTGTGGGTTAATCCCGCCCCTCATACCTCATAGGACCCTTCTCACATAAATCTTTGCTCTGGGCCAGAGGCCGTGTTCCTTTTTTTGTCCTCCTCCTAGGACCAAGATATAGTCTTACCTTTTCATGAAGTTTCCTGTAATCCAGGCCTGGCGGTGTGCACGGCGATACGTTGGTGGTTAGCGGTGATCCTCTCTGCAGTCCAGCTATCCTAGCTATTAGCAGGTGGACATGGGCGATATGATGTGATACCATGAAGAGCTTACTAACCTGGCTATTGGCAGGCAAGCGGCAATATGGCCAAACGTCCCAGCTATTAGCGGGAGGCTTTGTAAACGCCCGATCGTGCGGTGGGTCGAGCGAACAGCTCCCCAGTCCCAGGTTCTGGTCCGGATCGTGCCGTGGTGGTGGTAATGTACAAAGATATTCCTTTTATATGGGAGCCGTATCTCTGTGTTTTGTGTGTCTCCTTATTTTCTATCAAGCTCCAGTGAGTGGCCACGGCGGCTGGAGCGCAGCTGCGTTCCAGCTCGCCGTTTCAGGAAGTCGCTGCGCATCCGCAAGCCGCAAACAAAGATTCCGTGCTTGGTTCGTGCAGGCGCAGTTTCGCCAAAATGGCGGCGGCGGTTGCGCATGCGATTGGCCGCCACCGGATGGCAACCGCTATGGGGCGGTGATATCGTTTACGGTGGCAGATTTAAATAGCTGTCAAAGCAGCTATTACTTGGGATGACTTGCAGGCTTATGCAGTGTTTACCCAGGCACTGGGCTCTGGTTTACAAGGTAAATTGTTTGCTGCAGGCTCCCTGGGTGCTGGCCAGGGATGAGCCGAACACCCCCCTGTTCGGTTCGCACCAGAACCTGCGAACAGACAAAATGTTCGTGTAAACTTTAGAACCCTATTAAATACAATGGACTCGAACGTTCGAAATCTAAAGTGTTAATTATAAAGGCTAATATGCAAGTTATTGTCCTAAAAAGTGTTTGGGGACCCGGGTCCTGCCCCAGGGGACATGTATCAATGCAAAAAGAAGTTTTAAAAACGGCCGTTTTTTCGGGAGCAGTGATTTTAATAATGCTTAAAATGAAAAAATAAAAGTGAAATATTCCTTTAAATTTCGTACCTGGGGGGTGTGTATGATATGCATGTAAAGTGGCGCATGTTTCCCGTGCTTAGAACTGTCCCTGCAAAAAATGTCATTTTTGAAAGAAAAAAATGCATTTAAAACTGACTCGCGGCTATTAATGAATTGTCGGCTCCCGGTAATACATACAAAAGTCATTGATAAAAAAAAAAAAAAAAGCGTGGGGGTTCCCCAGAATTCAATTACCAGGCCCTTCAGGTCTGGAATGGATATTAAGGGGAATCCCGCCGCAAATTAAAAAAAAAATTGACATGGGGTTCCCCCAAATATCCATTCCAGGCCCTTCAGATCTGGCATGGATTTTAAGGGGAACTCCACCCCAAATTTTAAAAAAAAATGGCGTGGAGACCCCCTAAAAATCCATACCAGACCCCTTATCCGAGCATGTAACCTGGCCGGCCGCAGGGGAAAAGGGGGGGACGAGAGAGCGGCCCCCCCTCCCTCCTGAACCGTACCAGGCCACATGCCCTCAACATGGGGAGGATGTCCCCATGTTGATGGGGACAAGGGCCTCATCCCCACAACCCTTGCCCGGTGGTTGTGGGGGTCTGCGGGCGGGGGGCTTATCGGAATCTGGAAGACCCCTTTAACAAAGGGGACCCCCAGATCCCGGCCCCCCCCCTATGTGAATTGGTAAGGGGTACATTGTACCCCTACCATTTCACGAAGAAAGCGTAAAAAAATGTTTAAAAAAACACACAAACACCTTGAAAAAGTCCTTTATTTAAAAAAAATAAAAAATAAACATTCCAGCGGTGAAATCCAGTGTCCCGCGGCGATCCCGATGTCCAGCGCTGTCCTTCATTGGTTGTGCCTGAGCGGACCTGATGGGGAACTCCCTCTCAGTATTTTAAATGTATAGACCCGCCCCTTCTAAAGCTCCCCATCAGGTCCGCTCAGCGGACGAGATGCAGAACATGAGAAGGGGCGGGTCTATACATGTATTTCCAAAGTGAGAGCAGTTCCCCATCAGGTCCGCCCCCTCGGTATGTCGGACCCGCCTACGTCATTGGCTTGAGCGGGGAACTTCCTTCACTATGTAAATTTAAATTACACAGTGAAGGAAGTTCCCCGCTCAAGCCAATGACGTAGGCGGGTCCGACATACCGAGGGGGCGGACCTGATGGGGAACTGCTCTCACTTTGGTAATACATGTATAGACCCGCCCCTTCTCATGTTCCGCATCTGGTCCGCTGAGCGGACCTGATGGGGAACTTTAGAAGGGGCGGGTCTATACATTTAAAATACTGAGAGGGAGTTCCCCATCAGGTCCGCTCAGGCACAACCAATGAAGGACAGCGCTGGACATCGGGATCGCCGCGGGACACTGGATTTCACCGCTGGAATGGTTTTTTTTTTTTTTTTTTTTTTTTTTTTTAAATAAAGGACTTTTTCAAGGTGTTTGTGTGTTTTTTTTAAAAAAAAAAATACGCTTTCTTCGTGAAATGGTAGGGGTACAATGTACCCCTTACCAATTCACATAGGGGGGGGCGGGATCTGGGGGTCCTCTTTGTTAAAGGGGTCTTCCAGATTCCGATAAGCCCCCCGCCCACAGACCCCCACAACCACCGGGCAAGGGTTGTGGGGATGAGGCCCTTGTCCCCATCAACATGGGGACATCCTCCCCATGTTGAGGGCATGTGGCTTGGTACGGTTCAGGAGGGAGGGGGGGCCGCTCTCTCGTCCCCCCCTTTTCCCCTGCGGCCGGCCAGGTTGCGTGCTCGGATAAGGGGTCTGGTATGGATTTTTAGGGGGACTCCACGCCATTTTTTTTTAAATTTGGGGTGGAGTTCCCCTTAAAATCCATGCCAGATCTGAAGGGCCTGGAATGGATATTTGGGGGAACCCCACGTCAATTTTTTTTTAAATTTGCGGCGGGGTTCCCCTTAATATCCATTCCAGACCTGAAGGGCCTGGTAATTGAATTCTGGGGAACCCCCACGCTTTTTTTTTTTTATCAATGACTTTTGTATGTATTGCCGGGAGCCGACAATTCATTAATAGCCGCGAGTCAGTTTTAAATGCATTTTTTTCTTTCAAAAATGACATTTTTTGCAGGGACAGTTCTAAGCACGGGAAACATGCACCACTTTACATGCATATCATACACACCCCCCAGGTATGAAATTTAAAGGAATATTTCACTTTTATTGTTTCACTTTAAGCATTATTAAAATCACTGCTCCCGAAAAAACGGCAGTTTTTAAAACTTCTTTTTGCATTGATACATGTCCCCTGGGGCAGGACCCCGGTCCCCAAACACTTTTTAGGACAATAACTTGCATATAAGCCTTTATAATTAGCACTTTAGATTTCTCCCATAGATTTTTCGAATTTGCCGCGAACACCCCAATTTGTTCGCTGTTCGGCGAACGGGCGAACAGGCAATGTTCGAGTCGAACATGAGTTCGACTCGAACTCGAAGCTCATCCCTAGTGCTGGCTATGTTTTGTTATGTGCTCTCTCATGCCTGTTGTCACTCCTGTTTCTCATAATGCTTTAATGATTCATTTCACTTTCAAACTGCCTTGCCATGGATCTGTCACCGCCCTCTTGTGGCCAACCCTTGCGCTGCAGGTAGGATTTATTTCTTTTCTACCTGTGATGCTTGGGTTCACTCATTCAGGAGCTCTTAACCCTTTCTTTTTCACTCAGCTCTTCTAGGTCTGAACACCAAAGCACGGCAAAGACCGTCCTAGGTCTCAACGTTGTCACTCCTCTTCAAGGTCCAGACGTCAGATCTTCCTTTAGATCTAGGTACCACAGATAGGAGTCTAAAACCACCTCTGGGCGTCACTCTCACCGCCACTCCAGCCGCTCTGTGAGGAAAGCCTGCTGGGTATGCGGGGCCCAGGTTCCTAAAAGCAAATCGCTCTGCGAGCGATGCTTTTCTAAAGTCGCATAAGAAAGAGAGGGTGGAGACCAACAAGTGGAAGCACTGGTCAGAAAGGTGGTCCATGAGTCCCTGAGTAAAGGGGATTCTGGTCATACCCACAACCCTGCTGGCGACACTATGTCAGTCCCTATTAGGGATGATCTCAAGGCTCCAGGCC
Source organism: Rana muscosa (assembly GCA_029206835.1). NCBI lineage: Eukaryota > Metazoa > Chordata > Amphibia > Anura > Ranidae > Rana > Rana muscosa. The sequence continues at coordinate 328,974,254 of CM055123.1, read as the reverse complement.
CTTCACAGCCGAGCCATTCCTCAATTGAAGCCTCAGACAGTGAGGTGGAGGTAGATGACCCTGGTGCAGGTTTTGAATTTGCCCTAGTACCACAGCTGGTCAAAAGCTGTCAAAGAAGCTTTGAGATGGAAGAGCCAGTGGAGGCACCCTCCAAACAGAGGAAATATTTTAAACACCTCAAAAAAGAACACCCTAATTTCTCCTTTTTGGGTGAACTCAGCGCAATAATTACCGATGAATGGGGTGGTGTTGAAAGGAAGAATTGCCTGTTAATGAAGGTATCAAAAATGTACCCATTTAAAAGCAAGGATGTAAAACACCTGGAGTCGGCTCCTCTCATTGACTCAGCCCTAATGAGGATGGTGAGGCACGTCACACTCCCATTGGAGGATACTGTTTCCTTTAGGAATTGCCTGGAGTGGAAAATTTATACCGACCTCAAGCGGATCTACATTACAGCGGGTATGACCTGCAAACCAGCTCTAGCTCTCGCAGCCCTTTCTAAAGCGATGGAAGTCTGGACAGACGACGTAGATGCTTCTCTGAGGAGCATCTCGGAAGAACTGGCCAGGAGCTCACCTATTCATGGGCTAAGGTTGACGTTGGCTTTTCTCGTGGGGCTTCCCTAGACATAATTCGCCTGGTGGCTCGGATCATGCTGACATCTGTCACGGCTAAGCGTGCCTTGTGGCTGCGCCCATGGGTAGCTGACCCTGCCTCCAAGCAGGCATGGTGCAGGATTCCATTTGGGGGTTCGTCCCTCTTTGGGAACATATCGGACAGTGCCATCACCCGTGCCACAGGGGGCAAGTCGGGGTTCCTTTCCCAGGATCGCCGTCTGCTAAACCAGAAGAGAACACAGCCCAGGCAAAGTTCAGATCGAGCAAGGAATGCTCGCTACTATAGGCCTGGCCGTGAGTTCAAGAAGACCTGGAAGAAAAAACAGCCTTCAGGCCAGAAGTTTTCAAAAGGGGCAACTTCCGGTGGACAAGAATCCCCTAAGTCTTTATGATATTTCACCTGCCTAAAACACAGCGAGTCGGCATCCTTGCCTCTCTCGGAAGAGAAAAAGTGAATTCTCCTGTCTCTCTTGTGGCTCAGGGCGCTGCAATTCCAGTTCCAGATGACAAAAGGTTTTAGGGGTCTACTCGCCCCTCTTCATGGTGTTGAAGAAAAACGTCTCCTGGAGGCCAGTTATAGACCTAACCCACTTGAATTATTTTATCTAGAAGGAGAAGTTCAAGATGGAGACACTACTCATGATCAGTCAAGCAATCCAACCAGGCGATTGGCTTGTCTCTATAGACCTGAAGGACGCCTACTTCCATGTTCCGATAGCGTCAGAATTCCAGAAATACCTTCGCTTTGCTGTCGATTAAATCCGTCTGCAGTTCACCTGTCTCCCCTTCGGGCTTACATCGCCTCGTGTGTTTTCAAAACTTGTTGGCTGTCGTGGCTCTTATCAGGACCAGAGGTGTCCGTCTGTATCACTATCTAGACGACCTGCTGTTGTCTCGGGACAAGGAGCAGTTGCTAATCCACAGATCCCAGGTCATCTCCACTCTACTCGAGTTTGGTTGGCTTCTGAATCTGGAAAAGAGCTATCTGGATCCTACGCAGTCCCTGGTATTCCTCGGGGCACACTTCAACGCTATCAAGAGCACCATCTTGTTACCCCATGAAAAATCCCAGTGATCCGGGACAGAGTTTGGCTTGCAATGTCGTCCTCATCTCCAAGCCTCTCAATGCCTAAAGATCATTGGTACCATGGTGGCAACAACACCCATGGTAAAGTGGGCTCAGTGGAAAATGCGGCCCTTCCAGAAGGGTTTCCTCCAGCAGTATAATCCAGGGCTTCGGGATCACTTTATCCAAATAACCTCATCCATGCGGGAGAGCTTTCCTTGGTGGCTACAACAGAGGAACCTCCTCAATTGTCACTCCATCGCACCTGTGTCTTGGGTCACCATCACTACAGATGCCAGCAACAGGGGCTGACAGAAGTAGCCCAAGGCATATGGAATTTTCTCTCTCACAGGATAGTCTCCAATGTTCTGGAACTCCGGGCAGCGTTCTGCGCTCTGCAGGCCTTTCACCACTTAACAGCAGGAGACCTCCTAAGACTGGACAACACAACGGTAGTCGCATACATCAAGAGACAGGGGGTACTCCCAGTCTCTCCCTGTCAAAGGAAATAGAGCCCATCATGATCTGGGCCCAGGAAAACCTGGCCAACCTGACAGCTGTCTATCTCCCTGGAGTCCAGAATGTTCAGGCAGATTTTCTGTTGAGAGTTTCTCTGGACATCGAGTGGACTTCCCCCCGAAGTCTTCAGGTGGGTCCTGTCCCTGGGAGTCATTCCCGAAGTAGACTTGTTTGCCTCCCCATGCAACTTCAGACTAGTGAGATACTACACAAGGTCTTGGTATCCCCTGGCTTTTGGGTAGATGCTCTGACAGACCATTGGCGGTCCCACAGGGCCTATGCCTTTCCCCCGGTTCCTGTCATTCTCCGTTTTTTGTCGAGGCTCAGGATGGAAGAAGCAGAGATAGTGGCAATAGTCCCGTACTGGCCAAACAAGCCATGGTTTCCACTGCTGATGCAACTCAGCTTCCGGGACCCAGTTCCTCTACCCTCCAGACCAGATCTCCTATCACAAGGGGCATTTCTACATCCATGCCCGACCCATCTACATCTGATGATCTGGTTCTTGAGAGGGGAAGGTTGGAGGCCCTAGGCTGTCCAAGTAGGGCCATCTCCACAATATTAAATGCCAGAAGAACAGGCACCAACAGGGTCTACCAGAGGATTTGGAAAAAGTTTTCAGACTACACCTCTTCCACTGCAGGTTCTTGCAATAACCCAAAGATACATGATATCCTGGGCTTCTTACAATCAGGATTGGATCTCTCATTGTCAGTCAGCTCGCTGCGAGTCCAAATCGCTGTAATCTCTGCCTTTACGGGTGTTTCCTGGGCTAGACACCCTCTTACTCAGTAGTTTTTCAGAGGAGCAATAAGGCTCAGACCTCAGAGCCAAGTTTTTCTAATTGGGATCTTCTCCTTGTCCTGGATTTTTTCTTAGGTAGAGAGTTGGAACATGAAGATCAATCTTCTGTCAAATGACTCTCTCTAATAATTGTCTTCTTGGTGGCTATAACATCGGCCAAGAGGGTCTCTGAAATCAGCTCTCAGGGATGCAAGGGGCCATTTCTAAACTTTTTAATTCCTATGTTGGGTTCAAACCCCAAAGTGGCATCTGTGTTTCATGACAATCAGGAGATTGCTCTTCCAACGTTCAGATCTACCGAGGATTCCAGTGTTTATCCCTTAGATGTTGGAAAAGCTCTGAGTCAGTATCTTGAAGCTACAGCTTCTTTCCGTCAGAACGACCACCTGCTCGTTCTTTTCACAGGAAGTATAAGGGAATGCGTGCCTCTTCCAGATCTATCGGAGCATGGATTGTTCAGGCCATTCAGTGGGACTATAAAGCCAAGGGCTTGGCGCCTCCAGAAGCGGTGACTGCTCACTCAACTAGAAGTGTCTTCATCATGGGCGGCATCACGTCACGTGCCTCCAGAAGTTATTTGCAAGGTGGCCTTGTGGTCTTCAATTAACACGTTCATGGCACACTACTGCGTAGTGGTTTACGTATCTTGTCTGTTGATGCTGCCAATTAAACCTTTTTTCTTTTGTCCAGCACTCTGCCCACCCGGGTGTGTATGGCTAGTTATTTCCCACACGTAGGCTGCCATGGAGTCTGTCAGGAAAACTGAAAATTTATATCAAATACTTACCGTAATTTTCCTTTCCTGATGGACTCCATGGCAGCAGGAGTTCCCTCCCAGTGGCTGGAGTAGGCTAAATTATGGAACACGGCCTCTGGCCCAGAGCAAAGATTTATGGGAGAAGGGTCCTATGAGGTATGAGGGGCGGGATTAACCCACACGTAGGCTGCCATGGAGTCCATCAGGAAAGGAAAATTACGGTAAGTATTTGATATAAATTTTCCGTTATTTTTCCGTCTTGTTTATTGGCGGCGTGTCCCCTTTAATATTCATAGGACTGTGAGGAGGGGGTTTGAAACCATGCCGTCTCTTTGGATCTCCATCTCTCCTTCTCTCCATCTCTCCATCTCTCGTCAGGGCCCGGGTTGACCCCCGTGTCATTATTATTATATATATATATATTTTTCAGTCTTGTTTATTGGCGCGGTGTCCCGTTTAATATTCATAGGACTGTGAGGAGGGGGTTTGAAACCATGCCGTCACTTTGGATCTCCATCTCTCCATCTCTCGTCAGGGCTCGGGTTGACCCCGTGTCATTATTATTATATATTTTTTTTCCGTCTTGTTTATTGGCACGGTGTCCCCTTTAATATTCATAGGACTGTGAGGAGGGGGTTTGAAACCATGCCGTCACTTTGAAACTCCATCTCTCCATCCCTCCATCTCTTGTCAGGGCCCGGGTTGACCCCCGTGTCATTATTATTATATATATTGTGAAGGGGTTAGCTCGGTAGCGGGTGTGTGTGACCCCCTGGATGGGCTCCCCACACAAAAACAGGCCCAGCAGAAGGAGGTTGTGGTTTTCAAGATCAAAAGGTGCGGTTTATTTCTCTATTTACAGTGACAAAAACACAGCAAAGCAAAAAGAAACATAAACAAAATAAATCCTGGTCAGCTTGACCTCTGACTAAACATGCAGGTTTCCCTAACTAACAACTGGGATCAGCCTGGTGCTGTCCTAGTCCCTAAGTCCCTGGTTTAGTAAATGTCCAAACAAATAGCCACACAGGCTTTGTCTCACCGCACAGGGGTTCACTCTCCCTAGACAGTCCACACAGGTCTGGGTCCAGGCATGAGCAAACACCTAATGAAGCTGGGAGTTTTTATAGAGGCCTTAAACGAGCTGACAATCTTCAGCTGGTCTCATCAACTCCCTGCCTGCACGACGCCCAGCACTCTCCCTAGAGGTATGAATCATCCATGAGCCCACTAGCCTCAGCTGGGCTTCGTCAACTCTCTCCCTAGTTGTATAAGTCGGCATAAAGCCTGAATCTGGGAGAAATATACCTACCCCCCTGGATGCAACCAGGTGACTTTACCTTCCTGCTGTCACATACCCCCCCCTCTTGTTTTAACCTTGGGGTTGGAACACCAGCAATCAGGCATTCATGTACTCGAGACAAAGCATCCACATTCCCCATTTGAACGCCAGGGCGATGCTTTACTGTGAAGTTGAATTCCTGTAGGGCCAGGAACCACCTATTCACTCTTCTATTTGTCTCCTTGTTTTGAGCCATCCACTTTAACGGAGCGTGATCCGTAACCATGTCAAAGTGCCTACCTAGCAGATAGTACCGAAGGGAATCTAGAGCCCACTTCACCGCTAAACACTCCTTTTCAACCGTGGCGTAATTTACCTCATGGGACTTCAACTTCCTGCTGAGGTAAATGACTGGGTGCTCTTCCCTGTTCCAGACCTGGGACAATACTGCTCCTAACCCCACATCTGACGCATCACTTTGTACGACAAAGTCTTTAGAGAAGTCGGGTGAGTACAACACTGGCTGGCTACATAAGGCTTGTTTCAAGAATTGGAATGCTGCCTCAGCCTCGGGGGTCCATTTAATCATGACCGACCCTTTCCCTTTCGTCAGGTTGGTTAGGGGCACAGCCTTAGAAGCAAAGTGGGGAATGAAGCGCCGATAATAACCCGCGATTCCCAGAAAGGCTCGTATCTGCTTCTTGCTGTTGGGACGTGGCCAACTCTGGATGGCCTCGACTTTGTTGAGTTGGGGTTTTATTACTCCCCTGCCAATTGTGTACCCAAGATATTTGGCCTCCTCCTGCCCAATGGTACACTTCTTGGGGTTAGCCGTAAACCCCGCTTCCCGGATAGAGTCTAGGACTGCTTGCACTTTTGGCAGATGTGAGGCCCAATCTGTGCTTTGGACAATTACGTCATCCAGGTAAGCCGCAGCATACTTCCGATGGGGCCTCAGTATCTGGTCCATTTTCCGCTGGAATGTGGCCGGCGCATTCTGTAACCCGAACGGCATTCTCTTATATTGGAACGCCCCGTCTGGGGTTACAAATGCGGTTTTCTCTTTGGCCGACTTGGCCAGGGGAATTTGCCAATACCCTTTTGTGAGGTCAAGAGTCGTCATGTATCGGGCTGTTCCCAGCCGGTCGATCAACTCATCTATACGTGGCATGGGGTAGGTGTCAAATTTTGTAACTTTGTTCAACTGACGAAAATCGTTACAAAATCGCCAGCTCCCATCCGGTTTAGGTACCAACACAATGGGACTAGACCAATCACTTTGGGACTCCTCTATCACCCCTAAGTTCAGCATTTTCTGTACTTCCTCCCGTATTGCCTCCCGTCGGGCCTCTGGGATCCGATAGGGTTTTAACTTCACCCTTTCACCGGGCGGGGTAATAATATCATGCTCTACCCCAGATGTTTGTCCCGGCAGCTCAGAGAACACCTCCTTGTTGCGAAGCACAAACTCCTTAACCTCCTGTTGTTGGGGTTGTGACAAGGTGGCTGCTATTCCAACCTCCGGAATCACGCAACCAGTTTGAGCTGGTGACCAAGTTTCTGCGACTAGGGACTCTCTATCCCTCCAGGCTTTCAACAGATTAACGTGATAGATCTGTTCGGGCTTTCGCCTTCCTGGTTGTCTGACCTTGTAATTCACTTCGCTCACTTTTTCCATTATCTCGTAGGGGCCTTGCCATTTGGCAAGGAATTTACTTTCAACCGTAGGGACAAGTACCAATATCCTATCCCCCGGGGAAAAGGTACGGGTCTTGGCTCCACGGTTGTACACTCTCTGCTGTGCCAACTGCGCTTGGGCCAAATGTTCCTTCACGATGGGCATTACCTGTGCAATTCGATCTTGCATCAGGGCGACATGCTCAATCACACTCCTGTGGGGAGAACTCTCACTTTCCCAAGTTTCCTTGGCAATATCCAACAGCCCTCTTGGGTGTCTCCCATACAGTAACTCAAAGGGGGAGAATCCCGTAGAGGATTGGGGCACCTCCCTAATAGCAAACATCAAATAAGGAAGTAGACAGTCCCAATCCTTTCCATCTCTATCCACCACTTTCTTCAACATTTGTTTTAGGGTTTTGTTGAATCTTTCAACCAGCCCATCGGTTTGGGGGTGATACACAGACGTACGCAATTGCGTCACTTTGAACAATTTACACAGCTCTTTCATAACCCGGGACATAAAGGGTGTACCTTGGTCCGTAAGCAGTTCTTTACAAATACCCACCCGGCTAAAAACAAGAGATAGCTCTTTGGCTATGGTTTTGGCCGAGGTATTTCGGAGAGGGATCGCTTCTGGATAACGGGTGGCATAGTCCATTATAACTAATATGTACTGGTGCCCCCTAGCGGACTTGATTATAGGACCTACCAAATCCATTGCGATCCTCTCAAACGGGACCTCAATGATGGGTAGAGGGACCAGCGGGCTAAGGAAATGTGGCATCGGGGCCGACCTCTGACACACAGGGCAGGAGGAACAATAATTTTCTATGTCCTTCATCACCCCAGGCCAATAGAATCTCTGTAATACCCTCTCTCGGGTTTTCTCTGTCCCCAGATGACCTCCAAGAATGTGCCCATGGGCCAACTCCAACACCAACTTCCTGTAAGGTTTGGGCACCACAAGCTGCTCAACGGTTTCTTCTGCCCTTTTTGCCACCCGATACAGTAGGTCCTTCTCTACGCTGAAGTATGGGTAAGTGCAGGTATTATCTGGGTTCACTAACTCGCCATCTATTTCCACTACGTTTTCCCGTGCCTTTATTAGGGCGGGGTCTTTTAACTGTTCTGTGGCAAAATTTTCCCTGTGAACCTCAAGATCAGAAAACTCCACAGACGGTAGGTTTTCGTCTGAGGAGGTGGGCTCCTCTCCAGTTTCTTGAGTCTCGCCTGCCAATACTGACAAGGGAAATTCTGGAGAGTCCTCACTACTCTCAGAGGAGTTCTGGCTATCACCTTCCTGGTACATAGGGGCACCAGTGGGGGGCTCAGGATCATCCCACAGTTCCCAGAACTTCGGAAAATCCCTTCCCACAATGGCATCATGCGGTAGTTGAGATACTAACCCCACTGGATGAGAGAGGGTACCTTTGGGGGTCTTGAAACACACTGTAGTCACTGGATACTCTCGGGTGTTCCCATGCACACAAATAACAGCTACCTTGCTATTCCCAGAGACCTCTGTTTTAACTAATTCAGCCTTTATCAGGGTCACAAGGCTACCTGAATCCAGTAATACCACAACATTTCTACCATTAATACACATTTTGCATAAATGTTTCTCAGTTCCCCGAATGGCAGTGCATGCGACTGTCGCACACAGCGACTGACGTCTGTCCGTCAGAAAGTCACATTGCATGGATTCCTCCACAACCGGGCAATTTGCTGCAATATGTCCCGCTTGCCGGCAGCGGTAGCAAACAATCCTTTTGGCTGCCTCTTGAGCCCCCGACTTCCCAGGCTGTTCTCGCCAAACCCTGGGCAGAGCTCCCACCCTCTCACTCTCTCCACCCTCACCCCTTGGAATCATCTTATCCGCCCCTGGGGATGGTCTGGTCTTAGGGTGGAAAGTCCGAGAGTCTCTGGAAGAGGCCGTCAGGTTCTCTGCAGCCAAGTATCTCTCTACACGATCCACAAGTTTACCGGCCGTTTCTAGGTCTCCATGGCTTACCCACTTTTGAATGGCGGTAGGAAGAGCTCTCAAGAAACGATCCATCACAACACGTTCCACAATCTCCGGTGCGGACAAAGTCTCTGGCTGTAGCCACTTCCTGCTCAGGTGAATGAGATCATACATTTGAGACCTGGGGGGTTTTCCAAGCTGGAAAGTCCAGTTATGCACACGCTGAGCCCGGACAGCCAGGGTGACACCCAGCCTTGCCAATATTTCAGCTTTTAGCATCACATAGTCTTTTGCTTGGTCAGGCTCTAGGTCATAGTAAGCTTTCTGCGATTCACCAGTTAACAGAGGAGCCACCAGTCCAGCCCACTGCTCCTCAGGCCACTTTTCTCTTTCAGCAGTCCTTTCAAATGTGGTCAAAAATACCTCTGGATCATCCTCTCCAGTCATTTTTGTCAATAAACGACTCACCCCAAAGGACGCGGTATTAGTGGGACGGCTTTCCTCACTGGTCTGCGGACGTTGCTGCATTACTGCTTCCATCTGTTGTTGTAGTCTCTGCTCTTGCTTCTGCAACAGGTCTATGAAGCGGGCCTCAGATTGCTGCTGGGCTTGTTGCTGGGCTGCGAAGCTCTGTTGTTGAGCTGCAAGGCTCTTTTGCAAACCTGCATTTGTCTGCTGTTGATTGGCATTTGCTAGAGCCAGCTGTTTCAGTATCTCCTCCATGCTGGCTTAAAAAAAAACTGCCACTGGTTCTCCACCAACTGTGAAGGGGTTAGCTCGGTAGCGGGTGTGTGTGACCCCCTGGATGGGCTCCCCACACAAAAACAGGCCCAGCAGAAGGAGGTTGTGGTTTTCAAGATCAAAAGGTGCGGTTTATTTCTCTATTTACAGTGACAAAAACACAGCAAAGCAAAAAGAAACATAAACAAAATAAATCCTGGTCAGCTTGACCTCTGACTAAACATGCAGGTTTCCCTAACTAACAACTGGGATCAGCCTGGTGCTGTCCTAGTCCCTAAGTCCCTGGTTTAGTAAATGTCCAAACAAATAGCCACACAGGCTTTGTCTCACCGCACAGGGGTTCACTCTCCCTAGACAGTCCACACAGGTCTGGGTCCAGGCATGAGCAAACACCTAATGAAGCTGGGAGTTTTTATAGAGGCCTTAAACGAGCTGACAATCTTCAGCTGGTCTCATCAACTCCCTGCCTGCACGACGCCCAGCACTCTCCCTAGAGGTATGAGTCATCCATGAGCCCACTAGCCTCAGCTGGGCTTCATCAACTCCCTCCCTAGTTGTATAAGTCGGCATAAAGCCTGAATCTGGGAGAAATATACCTACCCCCCTGGATGCAACCAGGTGACTTTACCTTCCTGCTGTCACAATATATATATATATATATATATATATATATTTCCATCTTGTTTATTGGCGCGGTGTCCCCTTTAATATTCATAAGACTGTGAGGAGGGGGTATGAAATCATGCCGTCACTTTGGATCTCCATCTCTCCATCTCTCCATCTCTCGTCAGGGCCTGGGTTGACCCCTGTGTCAATATTATTACATATATATTTTTTTCCGTCTTGTTTATTGGCGCGGTGTCCCCTTTAAAATTTATAGGACTGTGAGGAGGGGGTTTGAAACCATGCCGTCACTTTGGATCTCCATCTCTCCATCTCTCGTCAGGGCCCGGGTTGACCCCCGTGTCATTATTTTTATATATATATATATTTTTTTTTTCCGTCTTGTTTATTGGCACGGTGTCCCCTTTAATTTTCATAGGACTGTGAGGAGAGTGTTTGAAACCATGCCGTCACTTTGGATCTCCATCTCTCCATCTCTTGTCAGGGCCCTGGTTGACCCCCGTGTCAATATTATTACATATATATTTTTTTCCGTCTTGTTTATTGGCGCAGTGTCCCCTTTAATATTCATAGGACTGTGAGGATGGGGTTTGAAACCATTCTGTCACTTTGGATCTCCATCTCTCCATCTCTCCATCTCTCATCAGGGCCCGGGTTGACCCCCGTGTCATTATTATTATATATATATATATTTTTTTTTCCGTCTTGTTTATTGGCGCAGTGTCCCCTTTAATATTCATAGGACTGTGCGGAGGGGGTTTGAAACCATGCCGTCTCTTTGGATCTCCATCTCTCCTTCTCTCCATCTCTCGTCAGGCCCCGGGTTGACCCCAGTGTCATTATTATTATATTTTTTTTTTTCCGTCTTGTTTATTGGCGCGGTGTCCCCTTTATTATTCATAGTACTGTGAGGAGGGGGTTTGAAACCATGCCGTCACTTTGGATCTCCGTCTCTCCATTTCTCCATCTCTCCATCTCTCGTCAGGGCCCGGGTTGACCCCTGTGTCACTATTATTATATATATATATTTTTTTTTTCCGTCTTGTTTATTGGCACGGTGTCCCCTTTAATTTTCATAGGACTGTGAGGAGGAGGTTTGAAACCATGTAGTCACTTTGGATCTCCATCTCTCCATCTCTCCATCTCTCGTCAGGGCCCGGGTTGACCCCCGTGTCATTATTATTATATATATATATATATATATATATATATATTTTTTTTTTCCGTCTTGTTTATTGGCGCGGAGTCCCCTTTAATATTCATAGGACTGTGAGGAGGGGGTTTGAAACCATGTAGTCACTTTGGATCTCCATCTCTCCATCTCTCCATCTCTTCATCTCTCGTCAGGGCCCGGGTTGACCCCTGTGTCATTATTATTATATATATATATATATATATATTTTTTTTTCCATCTTGTTTATTGGCGCGGTGTCCCCTTTAATATTCATAGGACAGTGAGGAGGGGGTTTGAAACCATGCCGTCACTTTGGATCTCCATCTCTCCATCTCTCCATCTCTCGTCAGGGCCCGGGTTGACCCCCGTGTCATTATTATTATATATATTTTTTTCCGTCTTCTTTATTGGCGCGGTGTCCCCTTTAATATTCATAGGACTGTGAGGAGGGGGTTTGAAATCATGCCGTCACTTTGGATCTCCATCGCTCCATCTCTCCATCTCTCTGTCTCTTCATCTCTCGTCAGGGCCCGGGTTGACCCCCGTGTCATTATTATTATATATTTTTTTTTTCGTCTTGTTTATTGGCGCGGTGTCCTCTTTAATATTCATAGGACTGTGAGGAGGGGGTTTGAAACCATGCCGTCTCTTTGGATCTCCATCTCTCCTTCTCTCGTCAGGGCCCGGGTTGACCAACGTGTCATTATTATTATATATATATATTTTTTTCAGTCTTGTTTATTGGGGCGGTGTCCCGTTTAATATTCATAGGACTGTGAGGACGGGGTTTGAAACCATGCCGTCACTTTGGATTTCCATCTCTCCATCTCTCCATCTCTCGTCAGGGCCCGGATTGACCCCCGTGTCATTATTATTATATATTTTTTTTCCGTCTTGTTTATTGGGGCGGTGTCCCCATTAATATTTATAGTACTGTGAGGAGGGGGTTTGAAACCATGCCATCACTTTGGATCTCCATCTCTCCATTTCTCCATCTCTCCATCTCTCCATCTCTCGTCAGGGCCCGGGTTGACCCCCGTATCATTATTATTATATATATATATATTTTTCCGTCTTGTTTATTGGCGCGGTGTCCCCTTTAATATTCATAGGACTGTGAGGAGGGGGTTTGAAACCATGCCGTCACTTTGGATCTCCCTCTCTCCATCTCTTCATCTCTCGTCAGGGCCCGGGTTGACCCCCGTGTCATTATTATTATATATTCTTTTTTTTCCGTCTTGTTTATTGTCACGGTGTCCCCTTTAATATTCATAGGACTGTGAGGAGGGGTTTGAAACCATGCCGTCACTTTGGATCTCCATCTCTCCATTTCTCCATCTCTCCATCTCTCGTCAGGGCCCGGGTTGACCCCCGTGTCATTATTATTATATATTTTTTTTCTGTCTTGTTTATTGGTGCGGTGTCCCCTTTAATATTCATAGGACTGTGAGGAGGGGCTTTGAAACCATGCCGTCACTTTGGATCTCCACCTCTCCATCTCTCCATTTCTCGTCAGGGCCCGGGTAGACCCCCGTGTCATTATATATATATATATTTTTTTTTTCCGTCTTGTTTATTGGCGCGGTTTCCCCTTTAATATTCATAGGACTGTGAGGAGGGGCTTTGAAACCATGCCGTCACTTTGGATCTCCATCTCTCCATCTCTCCATCTCTCGTCAGGGCCGGGGTTGACCCCCGTGTCAATATTATTACATATATTTTTTTTTTCCGTCTTGTTTATTTGCGCGGTGTCCCCTTTAATATTCATAGGACTGTGAGGATGGGGTTTGAAACCATTCTGTCACTTTGGATCTCCATCTCTCCATCTCTCGTCAGGGCCCGGGTTGACCCCCGTGTCATTATTATTATATATATATATTTTTTTTTTTTTCGTCTTGTTTATTGGTGCGGTGTCCCCTTTAATATTCATAGGACTGTGAGGAGGGGGTTTGAAACTATGCCGTCGTTTTGGATCTCCATCTCTCCATCTCTCGTCAGGGCCCTGGTTGACCCCCGTGTCATTATTATTATATATTTTTAAATTTTTATTTGTTTCCGTCTTGTTTATTGGCGCAGTGTCCCCTTTAATATTCATAGGACTGTGAGGAGGGGGTTTGAAACCATGCTGTCACTTTGGATCTCCATCTCTCCATCTCTCATCAGGGCCCGGGTTGACCCCCGTGTCATTATTATTATATATATTTTTTCTGTCTTGTTTATTGGTGCGGTGTCCCCTTTAATATTCATAGGACTGTGAGGAGGGTGTTTGAAACCATGCCGTCACTTTGGATCTCCACCTCTCCATCTCTCCATCTCTCCATCTCTCGTCAGGGCCCGGGTTGACCCCCGTGTCATTATTATATATATATATATATATTTTTTTTTTCAGTCTTGATTATTGGCGCGGTGTCCCCTTTAATATTCATAGGACTGTGAGGAGGGGGTTTGAAACCATGCCGTCTCTTTGGATCTCCATCTCTCCTTCTCTCCATCTCCCCATCTCTTGTCAGGGCCCGGATTGACCCCTGTGTCATTATTATTATATATATATTTTTCCGTCTTGTTTATTGGCGCGGTGTCCCCTTTAATATTCATAGTACTGTGAGAGGGGGGGGGTGTGTGTGACCATGCCGTCACTTTGGATCTCCATCTCTCCATCTCTCAATCTCTCCATCTCTCGTCAGGGTCCGGGTTGACCCCCGTGTCATTATTATTATATATATATATATTTTTCCGTCTTGTTTATTGGCGCGGTGTCCCCTTTAATATTCATAGGACTGTGAGGAGGGGGTTTGAAACCATGCCGTCACTTTGGATCTCCATCGCTCCATCTCTCCATCTCTCTGTCTCTCCATCTCTCGTCAGGGCCCGGGTTGACCCCCGTGTCATTATTATTATTATATATATATATATATATATATATATTTACGTCTTGTTTATTGGCGCGGTGTCCCCTTTAATATTCATAAGACTGTGAGGAGGGGGTTTGAAACCATGCCGTCACTTTGGATCTCCATCTCTCCATTTCTCCATTTCTCCATCTCTCCTTCTCTCGTCAGGGCCCGGGTTGACCCCGTGTCATTATATATATATATATATATATATATATATATATATATTTCCGTCTTGTTTATTGGCGCGGTGTCCCCTTTAATATTCATAGGACTGTGAGGAGGGGGTTTGAAACCATGCCGTCACTTTGGATCTCCATCTCTCCATCTCTCGTCAGGGCCCGGGTTGACCCCTGTGTCACTATTATTATATATATATATATTATTTTTTTTCCGTCTTGTTTATTGGAACGGTGTCCCCTTTAATTTTCATAGGACTGTGAGGAGGAGGTTTGGAACCATGTAGTCACTTTGGATCTCCATCTCTCCATCTCTCGTCAGGGCCCGGGTTGACCCCCGTGTCATTATTATTATATATATTTTTTCCGTCTTGTTTATTGGCGCGGTGTTCCCTTTAATATTCATAGGACTGTGAGGAGGGGGTTTGAAACCATGCTGTCACTTTGGATCTCCATCGCTCCATCTCTCCATCTCTCGTCAGGGCCCGGGTTGACCCCCGTGTCATTATTATTATATATATTTTTTCCGTCTTGTTTATTGGCGCGGTGTCCCCTTTAATATTCATAGGACTGTGAGGAGGGGGTTTGAAACCATGCCGTCTCTTTGGATCTCCATCTCTCCTTCTCTCCATCTCTCCATCTCTCGTCAGGGCCCGGGTTGACCCCTGTGTCATTATTATTATATATTTTTTTTCCGTCTTGTTTATTGGCGCGGTGTCCCCTTTAATATTCATAGTACTGTGAGGAGGGGGTTTGAAACCATGCCGTCACTTTGGATCTCCATCTCTCTCCGTTTCTCCATCTCTCCATCTCTCCATCTCTCGTCAGGGCCCGGGTTGACCCCCGTGTCATTATTATTATATATATATATATTTTTTTTTTCCGTCTTGTTTATTGGCGCGGTGTCCCCTTTAATATTCATAGGACAGTGAGGAGGGGGTTTGAAACCATTCCGTCACTTTGGATCTCCATCTCTCCATCTCTCGTCAGGGCCCGGGTTGACCCCCGTGTCAATATTATTACATATATTTTTTTTTCTGTCTTGTTTATTGGCGCGGTGTCCCCTTTAATATTCATAGGACTGTGAGGAGGGGGTTTGAAACCATGCCGTCTCTTTGGATCTCCATCTCTCCTTCTCTCCATCTCTCGTCAGGGCCCGGGTTGACCCCCGTGTCATTATTATTATATATATATATATTTTTCAGTCTTGTTTATTGGCGCGGTGTCCCGTTTAATATTCATAGGACTGTGAGGAGGGGGTTTGAAACCATGCCGTCACTTTAGATCTCCATCTCTCCATCTCTCGTCAGGGTTTGGGTTGACCCCCGTGTCATTATTATTATATATTTTTTTCCGTCTTGTTTATTGGCACGGTGTCCCCTTTAATATTCATAGGACTGTGAGGAGGGGGTTTGAAACCATGCCGTCACTGTGGATCTCCATCTCTCCATTTCTCCATCTCTCCATCTCTCCATCTCTCGTCAGGGCCCGGGTTGACCCCCGTGTCATTATTATTATATATATATATATTTTTCCGTCTTGTTTATTGGCGCAGTGTCCCCTTTAATATTCATACGACTGTGTGGAGGGGGTTTGAAACCATGCCGTCACTTTGGATCTCCACCTCTCCATCTCTCCATCTCTCGTCAGGGCCCGGGTTGACCCCCGTGTCATTATTATTATTATTATATATATATTTTTTCCGTCTTGTTTATTGGCACGGTGTCTCCTTTAATATTCATAGGACTGTGAGGAGGGGGTTTGAAACCATGCCGTTACTTTGGATCTCCATCTCTCCATCTCTCCATCTCTCGTCAGGGCCCGGTTTGACCCTTGTGTCATTATTATTATATATATATATATATATATATATATATTTTCCGTCTTGTTTATTGGCGCGGTGTCCCCTTTAATATTCATAGGACTGTGAGGAGGGGGTTTGAAACCATGCCGTCACTTTGGATCTCCATCTCTCCATCTCCCTGTCTCTCCATCTCTCGTCAGGGCCCGGGTTGACCCCCGTGTCATTATTATTATTATATATATATTTTTCAGTCTTGTTTATTGGCGCGGTATCCCGTTTAATATTCATAGGACTGTGAGGAGGGGGTTTGAAACCATGCCGTCACTTTGGATCTCCATCTCTCCATCCCTCCATCCCTCCATCTCTTGTCAGGGCCCGGGTTGACCCCCGTGTCATTATTATTATATATATATATATATATATATATATATATATATATATATATATATTCCGTCTTGTTTATTGGCGCGGTGTCCCCTTTAATATTCATAGGACTGTGAGGAGGGGGTTTGAAACCATGCCGTCACTTTGGATCTCCATCTCTCCATCTCTCCATCTCTCGTCAGGGCCCGGGTTGACCCCCGTGTCATTATTATTGTATATATTTTTTTTCCGTCTTGTGTATTGGCGCGGTGTCCCCTTTAATATTCATAGGACTGTGAGGAGGAGGTTTGGAACCATGTAGTCACTTTGGATCTCCATCTCTCCATCTCTCGTCAGGGCCCGGGTTGACCCCCTTGTCATTATTATTATATATATATATGTTTTTTTTCCGTCTTGTTTATTGGTGCGGTGTCCCCTTTAATATTCATAGGACTGTGAGGAGGGGGTTTGAAACCATGCCGTCACTTTGGATCTCCATCTCTCGTCAGGGCCCGGGTTGACCCCCGTGTCATTATTATTATATATATTTTTTCCGTCTTGTTTATTGGCGCGGTGTCCCCTTTAATATTCATAGGACTGTGAGGAGGGGGTTTGAAACCATGCCGTCACTTTGGATCTCCATCTCTCCATCTCTCCATCTCTCGTCAGGGCCTGGGTTGACCCCGTGTCATTATTTTATATATATATATATATATATATATATTTTTTTTACGTCTTGTTTATTGGCACGGTGTCCCCTTTAATTTTCATAGGACTGTGAGGAGGGGGTTTGAAACCATGCCGTCACTTTGGATCTCCATCTCTCCATCTCTCGTCAGGGCCCGGGTTGACCCTCGTGTCATTATTATTATATATTTTTTTTCTGTCTTGTTTATTGGCGCGGTGTCCCCTTTAATATTCATAGGACTGTGAGGAGGGGGTTTGAAACCATGCCGTCACTTTGGAACTCCATCTCTCCATCCCTCCATCCCTCCATCTCTTGTCAGGGCCCGGGTTGACCCCCGTGTCATTATTATTATATATATATATATATATATATATATATATATTTCCGTCTTGTTTATTGGCGCGGTGTCCCCTTTAATATTCATAGGACTGTGAGGAGGGGGTTTGAAACCATGCCGTCACTTTGGATCTCCATCTCTCCATCTCTCCATCTCTCGTCAGGGCCCGGGTTGACCCCCGTGTCATTATTATTGTATATATTTTTTTTCCGTCTTGTTTATTGGCGCGGTGTCCCCTTTAATATTCATAGGACTGTGAGGAGGAGGTTTGGAACCATGTAGTCACTTTGGATCTCCATCTCTCCATCTCTCGTCAGGGCCCGGGTTGACCCCCTTGTCATTATTATTATATATATATATGTTTTTTTTCCGTCTTGTTTATTGGTGCGGTGTCCCCTTTAATATTCATAGGACTGTGAGGAGGGGGTTTGAAACCATGCCGTCACTTTGGATCTCCATCTCTCCATCTCTCGTCAGGGCCCGGGTTGACCCCCGTGTCATTATTATTATATATATTTTTTCCGTCTTGTTTATTGGCGCGGTGTCCCCTTTAATATTCATAGGACTGTGAGGAGGGGGTTTGAAACCATGCCGTCACTTTGGATCTCCATCTCTCCATCTCTCCATCTCTCCATCTCTCGTCAGGGCCTGGGTTGACCCCGTGTCATTATTTTATATATATATATATATATATATTTTTTTTTTCCGTCTTGTTTATTGGCACGGTGTCCCCTTTAATTTTCATAGGACTGTGAGGAGGGGGTTTGAAACCATGCCGTCACTTTGGATCTCCATCTCTCCATCTCTCGTCAGGGCCCGGGTTGACCCCCGTGTCAATATTATTACATATATATTTTTTTCCGTATTGTTTATTGGCGCGGTGTCCCCTTTAATATTCATAGGACTGTGAGGAGGGGGTTTGAAACCATTCTGTCACTTTGGATCTCCATCTCTCCATCTCTCCATCTCTCGTCAGGGCCCGAGTTGACCCCCGTGTCATTATTATTATATATATTTTTTCCGTCTTGTTTATTGGCGCGGTGTCCCCTTTAATATTCATAGGACTGTGAGGAGGGGGTTTGAAACCATGCAGTCACTTTGGATCTCCATCGCTCCATCTCTCCATCTCTCCATCTCTCGTCAGGGCCCGGGTTGACCCCCGTGTCATTATTATTATATATTTTTTTTCCGTCTTGTTTTTTGGCGCGGTATCCCCTTTAATATTCATAGTACTGTGAGGAGGGGGTTTGAAACCATGCCGTCACTTTGGATCTCCATCTCTCCATTTCTCCATCTCTCCATCTCTCCTTCTCTCGTCAGGGCCCGGGTTGACCCCCGTGTCATTATTATTATATATATATATATATATATTTTTCGGTCTTGTTTATTGGCGCGGTGTCCCCTTTAATATTCATAGGACTGTGAGGAGGGGGTTTGAAACCATTCCGTCACTTTGGATCTCCATCGCTCCATCTCTCCATCTCTCGTCAGGGCCCGGGTTGACCCCTGTGTCACTATTATTATATATATATATTATTTTTTTTCCGTCTTGTTTATTGGCACGGTATCCCCTTTAATTTTCATAGGACTGTGAGGAGGAGGTTTGGAACCATGTAGTCACTTTGGATCTCCATCTCTCCATCTCTCGTCAGGGCCCGGGTTGACCCCGTGTCATTATTATTATATATATTTTTTCTCGTCTTGTTTATTGGCGCGGTGTCCCCTTTAATATTCATAGGACTGTGAGGAGGGGGTTTGAAACCATGCCGTCACTTTGGATCTCCATCGCTCCATCTCTCCATCTCTCGTCAGGGCCCGGGTTGACCCCCGTGTCATTATTATATATATATATATATTTTTTTTTTTCCGTCTTGTTTATTGGCGCGGTGTCCCTTTTAATATTCATAGGACTGTGAGGAGGGGGTTTGAAACCATGCCGTCTCTTTGGATCTCCATCTCTCCTTCTCTCCATCTCTCCATCTCTCGTCAGGGCCCGGGTTGACCCCCGTGTCATTATTATTATATATATTTTTTTCCGTCTTGTTTATTGGCGCGGTGTCCCCTTTAATATTCATAGTACTGTGAGGAGGGGGTTTGAAACCATGCCGTCACTTTGGATCTCCATCTCTCCATTTCTCCATCTCTCCATCTCTCCATCTCTCGTCAGGGCCCGGGTTGACCCCGTGTCATTATTATATATATATATATATATATATATATATATATATATATGTTTTTTTCCGTCTTGTTTATTGGCGCGGTGTCCCCTTTAATATTCATAGGACTGTGAGGAGGGGGTTTGAAACCATGCCGTCTCTTTGGATCTCCATCTCTCCTTCTCTCCATCTCTCCATCTCTCGTCAGGGCCCGGGTTGACCCCCGTGTCATTATTATTATATATATTTTTTTCCGTCTTGTTTATTGGCGCGGTGTCCCCTTTAATATTCATAGTACTGTGAGGAGGGGGTTTGAAACCATGCCGTCACTTTGGATCTCCATCTCTCCATTTCTCCATCTCTCCATCTCTCCATCTCTCGTCAGGGCCCGGGTTGACCCCCGTGTCATTATTATTATATATATATATATTTTTCCGTCTTGTTTATTGGCGCAGTGTCCCCTTTAATATTCATACGACTGTGTGGAGGGGGTTTGAAACCATGCCGTCACTTTGGATCTCCACCTCTCCATCTCTCCATCTCTCGTCAGGGCCCGGGTTGACCCCCGTGTCATTATTATTATTATTATATATATATTTTTTCCGTCTTGTTTATTGGCACGGTGTCTCCTTTAATATTCATAGGACTGTGAGGAGGGGGTTTGAAACCATGCCGTTACTTTGGATCTCCATCTCTCCATCTCTCCATCTCTCGTCAGGGCCCGGGTTGACCCTTGTGTCATTATTATTATATATATATATATATATATATTTTCCGTCTTGTTTATTGGCGCGGTGTCCCCTTTAATATTCATAGGACTGTGAGGAGGGGGTTTGAAACCATGCCGTCACTTTGGATCTCCATCTCTCCATCTCCCTGTCTCTCCATCTCTCGTCAGGGCCCGGGTTGACCCCCGTGTCATTATTATTATTATTATATATATATTTTTCAGTCTTGTTTATTGGCGCGGTATCCCGTTTAATATTCATAGGACTGTGAGGAGGGGGTTTGAAACCATGCCGTCACTTTGGATCTCCATCTCTCCATCTCTCGTCAGGGCTCGGGTTGACCCCCGTGTCATTATTATTATATTTTTTTTTTCCGTCTTGTTTATTGGCGCGGTGTTCCCTTTAATATTCATAGGACTGTGAGGAGGGGGTTTGAAACCATGCCGTCACTTTGGATCTCCATCTCTCCATCCCTCCATCTCTTGTCAGGGCCCGGGTTGACCCCCGTGTCATTATTATTATATATATATATATATATATATATATATTTCCGTCTTGTTTATTGGCGCGGTGTGCCCTTTAATATTCATAGGACTGTGAGGAGGGGGTTTGAAACCATGCCGTCACTTTGGATCTCCATCTCTCCATCTCTCCATCTCTCGTCAGGGCCCGGGTTGACCCCCGTGTCATTATTATTGTATATATTTTTTTTCCGTCTTGTTTATTGGTGTGGTGTCCCCTTTAATATTCATAGGACTGTGAGGAGGAGGTTTGGAACCATGTAGTCACTTTGGATCTCCATCTCTCCATCTCTCGTCAGGGCCCGGGTTGACCCCCTTGTCATTATTATTATATATATTGTGAGGGGGTTAGCTCGGTAGCGGGTGTGTGTGACCCCCTGGATGGGCTCCCCACACAAAAACAGGCCCAGCAGACGGAGGTTGTGGTTTTCAAGATCAAAAGGTGCGGTTTATTTCTCTATTTACAGTGACAAAAACACAGCAAAGCAAAAAGAAACATAAACAAAAATAAATCCTGGTCAGCTTGACCTCTGACTAAACATGCAGGTTTCCCTAACTAACAACTGGGATCAGCCTGGTGCTGTCCTAGTCCCTAAGTCCCTGGTTTAGTAAATGTCCAAACAAATGGCCACACAGGCTTTGTCTCACCGCACAGGGGTTCACTCTCCCTAGACAGTCCACACAGGTCTGGGTCCAGGCATGAGCAAACACCTAATGAATCTGGGAGTTTTTATAGAGGCCTTAAACGAGCTGACAAGCTTCAGCTGGTCTCATCAACTCCCTGCCTGCACGACGCCCAGCCCTCTCCCTAGAGGTATGAATCATCCATGAGCCCACTAGCCTCAGCTGGGCTTCATCAACTCTCTCCCTAGTTGTATAAGTCGGCATAAAGCCTGAATCTGGGAGAAATATACCTACCCCCCTGGATGCAACCAGGTGACTTTACCTTCCTGCTGTCACATACCCCCCCTCTTGTTTTAACCTTGGGGTTGGAACACCAGCAATCAGGCATTCATGTACTCGAGACAAAGCATCCACATTCCCCATTTGAACGCCAGGGCGATGCTTTACTGTGAAGTTGAATTCCTGTAGGGCCAGGAACCACCTATTTACTCTTCTATTTGTCTCCTTGTTTTGAGCCATCCACTTTAACGGAGCGTGATCCGTAACCATGTCAAAGTGCCTACCTAGCAGATAGTACCGAAGGGAATCTAGAGCCCACTTCACCGCTAAACACTCCTTTTCAACCGTGGCGTAATTTACCTCATGGGACTTCAACTTCCTGCTGAGGTAAATGACTGGGTGCTCTTCCCCGTTCCAGACCTGGGACAATACTGCTCCTAACCCCACATCTGACGCATCACTTTGTACGACAAAGTCTTTAGAGAAGTCGGGTGAGTACAACACTGGCTGGCTACATAAGGCTTGTTTCAAGAATTGGAATGCTGCCTCAGCCTCGGGTGTCCATTTAATCATGACCGACCCTTTCCCTTTCGTCAGGTTGGTTAGGGGCACAGCCTTAGAAGCAAAGTGGGGAATGAAGCGCCGATAATAACCCGCGATTCCCAGAAAGGCTCGTACCTGCTTCTTGCTGTTGGGACGTGGCCAACTCTGGATGGCCTCGACTTTGTTGAGTTGGGGTTTTATTACTCCCCTGCCAATGGTGTACCCAAGATATTTGGCCTCCTCCTGCCCAATGGTACACTTCTTGGGGTTAGCCGTAAACCCCGCTTCCCGGATAGAGTCTAGGACTGCTTGCACTTTTGGCAGATGTGAGGCCCAATCTGTGCTATGGACAATTACGTCATCCAGGTAAGCCGCAGCATACTTCCGATGGGGCCTCAGTATCTGGTCCATTTTCCGCTGGAATGTGGCCGGCGCATTCTGTAACCCGAACGGCATTCTCTTATATTGGAACGCCCCGTCTGGGGTTACAAATGCGGTTTTCTCTTTGGCCGACTTGGCCAGGGGAATTTGCCAATACCCTTTTGTGAGGTCAAGAGTCGTCATGTATCGGGCTGTTCCCAGCCGGTCGATCAACTCATCTATACGTGGCATGGGGTAGGTGTCAAATTTTGTAACTTTGTTCAACTGACGAAAATCGTTACAAAATCGCCAGCTCCCATCCGGTTTAGGTACCAACACAATGGGACTAGACCAATCACTTTGGGACTCCTCTATCACCCCTAAGTTCAGCATTTTCTGTACTTCCTCCCGTATTGCCTCCCGTCGGGCCTCTGGGATCCGATAGGGTTTTAACTTCACCCTTTCACCGGGCGGGGTAATAATATCATGCTCTACCCCAGATGTTTGTCCCGGCAGCTCAGAGAACACCTCCTTGTTGCGAAGCACAAACTCCTTAACCTCCTGTTGTTGGGGTTGTGACAAGGTGGCTGCTATTCCAACCTCCGGAATCACGCAACCAGTTTGAGCTGGTGACCAAGTTTCTGCGACTAGGGACTCTCTATCCCTCCAGGCTTTCAACAGATTAACGTGATAGATCTGTTCGGGCTTTCGCCTTCCTGGTTGTCTGACCTTGTAATTCACTTCGCTCACTTTTTCCATTATCTCGTAGGGGCCTTGCCATTTGGCAAGGAATTTACTTTCAACCGTAGGGACAAGTACCAATATCCTATCCCCCGGGGAAAAGGTACGGGTCTTGGCTCCACGGTTGTACACTCTCTGCTGTGCCAACTGCGCTTGGGCCAAATGTTCCTTCACGATGGGCATTACCTGTGCAATTCGATCTTGCATCAGGGCGACATGCTCAATCACACTCCTGTGGGGAGAACTCTCACTTTCCCAAGTTTCCTTGGCAATATCCAACAGCCCTCTTGGGTGTCTCCCATACAGTAACTCAAAGGGGGAGAATCCCGTAGAGGATTGGGGCACCTCCCTAATAGCAAACATCAAATAAGGAAGTAGACAGTCCCAATCCTTTCCATCTCTATCCACCACTTTCTTCAACATTTGTTTTAGGGTTTTGTTGAATCTTTCAACCAGCCCATCGGTTTGGGGGTGATACACGGACGTACGCAATTGCGTCACTTTGAAAAATTTACACAGCTCTTTCATAACCCGGGACATAAAGGGTGTACCTTGGTCCGTAAGCAGTTCTTTACAAATACCCACCCGGCTAAAAACAAGAGATAGCTCTTTGGCTATGGTTTTGGCCGAGGTATTTCGGAGAGGGATCGCTTCTGGATAACGGGTGGCATAGTCCATTATAACTAATATGTACTGGTGCCCCCTAGCGGACTTGATTATAGGACCTACCAAATCCATTGCGATCCTCTCAAACGGGACCTCAATGATGGGTAGGGGGACCAGCGGGCTACGGAAATGTGGCATCGGGGCCGACCTCTGACACACAGGGCAGGAGGAACAATAATTTTCTATGTCCTTCATCACCCCAGGCCAATAGAATCTCTGTAATACCCTCTCTCGGGTTTTCTCTGTCCCCAGATGACCTCCAAGAATGTGCCCATGGGCCAACTCCAACACCAACTTCCTGTAAGGTTTGGGCACCACAAGCTGCTCAACGGTTTCTTCTGCCCTTTTTGCCACCCGATACAGTAGGTCCTTCTCTACGCTGAAGTATGGGTAAGTGCAGGTATTATCTGGGTTCACTAACTCGCCATCTATTTCCACTACGTTTTCCCGTGCCTTTATTAGGGCGGGGTCTTTTAACTGTTCTGTGGCAAAATTTTCCCTGTGAACCTCAAGATCAGAAAACTCCACAGACGGTAGGTTTTCGTCTGAGGAGGTGGGCTCCTCTCCAGTTTCTTGAGTCTCGCCTGCCAATACTGACAAGGGAAATTCTGGAGAGTCCTCACCACTCTCAGAGGAGTTCTGGCTATCACCTTCCTGGTACATAGGGGCACCAGTGGGGGGCTCAGGATCATCCCACAGTTCCCAGAACTTCGGAAAATCCCTTCCCACTAGGGATGGGCCCGGTGCTCGATTCGAACCCATGTTCGAATCGAGCATCGGGCGTTCGCTCGCTCGTCGAGCCCAGAACTATTTGGGCCGTTCGCATCACATTTGTGTGATGCGAGCGGCCCCGCAATGCATTGCGGCCGGCGCGGCCGGCGCAGTGCATTGCTGGCTGATGATTGGCCAAGCATGCACTGTGACCCCGCATGCTTGGCCAATCACAGCGCCCGAAACTCGGAGAGCAATAATTGGCTACAGGCAGGACGCCTGTAGCCAATTACAGCTCAGGGGCTTTAGTACACGCCCCACCATTTAAAAGGCCGCCACGCCATCGGCCCCGGTCACATGAGTTCCGGCTTTAGGAGAGATTAGTCTGCTGATTCAGTCTTTGCTTGATACTGAAAGATTTGCTCTTCTTTGCTAAACCATTGGCTATTTCTTTGCTAAACCATTGCTACCTAAGTCATTGATCGTTCATTGCTGCTGATTGCACAGTTAGTGTGTTATTAGCTGCTGCTGGGGATTAGTCTGGTGCGTGCTTACTGTTAGTACAGTATTGCAGTAGTACCAACCGCAGTGCTGTTAGCACAGCATTGCACCCCAACAGCACCCATAGGACTTCTAGTGTGTTAGTGGCAGCAAACAGAGCTCCTATATTTTCTTCTCAGCAGCACCCATAGGACTTCTAGTGTGTTAGTGGCAGCAAACAGAGCTCCTATATTTTCTTCTCAGCAGCACCCATAGGACTTCTAGTGTGTTAGTGGCAGCAAACAGAGCTCCTATATTTTCTTCTCAGCAGCACCCATAGGACTTCTAGTGTGTTAGTGGCATCACACAGAGCTCCTATATTTTCTTCTCAGCAGCACCCATAGGACTTCTAGTGTGTTAGTGGCAGCAAACAGAGCTCCTATATTTTCTTCTCAGCAGCACCCATAGGACTTCTAGTGTGTTAGTGGCAGCAAACAGAGCTCCTATATTTTCTTCTCAGCAGCACCCATAGGACTTCTAGTGTGTTAGTGGCAGCAAACAGAGCTCCTATATTTTCTTCTCAGCAGCACCCATAGGACTTCTAGTGTGTTAGTGGCAGCAAACAGAGCTCCTATATTTTCTTCTCAGCAGCACCCATAGGACTTCTAGTGTGTTAGTGGCAGCAAACAGAGCTCCTATATTTTCTTCTCAGCAGCACCCATAGGACTTCTAGTGTGTTAGTGGCAGCAAACAGAGCTCCTATATTTTCTTCTCAGCAGCACCCATAGGACTTCTAGTGTGTTAGTGGCAGCAAACAGAGCTCCTATATTTTCTTCTCAGCAGCACCCATAGGACTTCTAGTGTGTTAGTGGCAGCAAACAGAGCTCCTATATTTTCTTCTCAGCAGCACCCATAGGACTTCTAGTGTGTTAGTGGCAGCAAACAGAGCTCCTATATTTTCTTCTCAGCAGCACCCATAGGACTTCTAGTGTGTTAGTGGCAGCAAACAGAGCTCCTATATTTTCTTCTCAGCAGCACCCATAGGAATTCTAGTGTGTTAGTGGCATCACACAGGGCTCCTATATTTTCTTCTCAGCAGCACCCATAGGACTTCTAGTGTGTTAGTGGCAGCAAACAGAGCTCCTATATTTTCTTCTCAGCAGCACCCATAGGACTTCTAGTGTGTTAGTGGCAGCAAACAGAGCTCCTATATTTTCTTCTCAGCAGCACCCATAGGACTTCTAGTGTGTTAGTGGCAGCAAACAGAGCTCCTATATTTTCTTCTCAGCAGCACCCATAGGAATTCTAGTGTGTTAGTGGCATCACACAGAGCTCCTATATTTTCTTCTCAGCAGCACCCATAGGACTTCTAGTGTGTTAGTGGCAGCAAACAGAGCTCCTATATTTTCTTCTCAGCAGCACCCATAGGACTTCTAGTGTGTTAGTGGCAGCAAACAGAGCTCCTATATTTTCTTCTCAGCAGCACCCATAGGACTTCTAGTGTGTTAGTGGAATCACACAGAGCTCCTATATTTTCTTCTCAGCAGCACCCATAGGACTTCTAGTGTGTTAGTGGCAGCAAACAGAGCTCCTATATTTTCTTCTCAGCAGCACCCATAGGACTTCTAGTGTGTTAGTGGCAGCAAACAGAGCTCCTATATTTTCTTCTCAGCAGCACCCATAGGACTTCTAGTGTGTTAGTGGCAGCAAACAGAGCTCCTATATTTTCTTCTCAGCAGCACCCATAGGACTTCTAGTGTGTTAGTGGCAGCAAACAGAGCTCCTATATTTTCTTCTCAGCAGCACCCATAGGACTTCTAGTGTGTTAGTGGCAGCAAACAGAGCTCCTATATTTTCTTCTCAGCAGCACCCATAGGACTTCTAGTGTGTTAGTGGCAGCAAACAGAGCTCCTATATTTTCTTCTCAGCAGCACCCATAGGACTTCTAGTGTGTTAGTGGCAGCAAACAGAGCTCCTATATTTTCTTCTCAGCAGCACCCATAGGACTTCTAGTGTGTTAGTGGCAGCAAACAGAGCTCCTATATTTTCTTCTCAGCAGCACCCATAGGACTTCTAGTGTGTTAGTGGCAGCAAACAGAGCTCCTATATTTTCTTCTCAGCAGCACCCATAGGAATTCTAGTGTGTTAGTGGCATCACACAGAGCTCCTATATTTTCTTCTCAGCAGCACCCATAGGACTTCTAGTGTGTTAGTGGCAGCAAACAGAGCTCCTATATTTTCTTCTCAGCAGCACCCATAGGACTTCTAGTGTGTTAGTGGCAGCAAACAGAGCTCCTATATTTTCTTCTCAGCAGCACCCATAGGACTTCTAGTGTGTTAGTGGCATCACACAGAGCTCCTATATTTTCTTCTCAGCAGCACCCATAGGACTTCTAGTGTGTTAGTGGCAGCAAACAGAGCTCCTATATTTTCTTCTCAGCAGCACCCATAGGACTTCTAGTGTGTTAGTGGCAGCAAAAAGAGCTCCTATATTTTCTTCTCAGCAGCACCCATAGGACTTCTAGTGTGTTAGTGGCAGCAAACAGAGCTCCTATATTTTCTTCTCAGCAGCACCCATAGGACTTCTAGTGTGTTAGTGGCAGCAAACAGAGCTCCTATATTTTCTTCTCAGCAGCACCCATAGGACTTCTAGTGTGTTAGTGGCAGCAAACAGAGCTCCTATATTTTCTTCTCAGCAGCACCCATAGGACTTCTAGTGTGTTAGTGGCAGCAAACAGAGCTCCTATATTTTCTTCTCAGCAGCACCCATAGGACTTCTAGTGTGTTAGTGGCAGCAAACAGAGCTCCTATATTTTCTTCTCAGCAGCACCCATAGGACTTCTAGTGTGTTAGTGGCAGCAAACAGAGCTCCTATATTTTCTTCTCAGCAGCACCCATAGGACTTCTAGTGTGTTAGTGGCAGCAAACAGAGCTCCTATATTTTCTTCTTAGCAGCACCCATAGGAATTCTAGTGTGTTAGTGGCATCACACAGAGCTCCTATATTTTCTTCTCAGCAGCACCCATAGGACTTCTAGTGTGTTAGTGGCAGCAAACAGAGCTCCTATATTTTCTTCTCAGCAGCACCCATAGGACTTCTAGTGTGTTAGTGGCAGCAAACAGAGCTCCTATATTTTCTTCTCAGCAGCACCCATAGGACTTCTAGTGTGTTAGTGGCATCACACAGAGCTCCTATATTTTCTTCTCAGCAGCACCCATAGGACTTCTAGTGTGATAGTGGCAGCAAACAGAGCTCCTATATTTTCTTCTCAGCAGCACCCATAGGACTTCTAGTGTGTTAGTGGCAGCAAACAGAGCTCCTATATTTTCTTCTCAGCAGCACCCATAGGACTTCTAGTGTGTTAGTGGCAGCAAACAGAGCTCCTATATTTTCTTCTCAGCAGCACCCATAGGACTTCTAGTGTGTTAGTGGCAGCAAACAGAGCTCCTATATTTTCTTCTCAGCAGCACCCATAGGACTTCTAGTGTGTTAGTGGCAGCAAACAGAGCTCCTATATTTTCTTCTCAGCAGCACCCATAGGACTTCTAGTGTGTTAGTGGCAGCAAACAGAGCTCCTATATTTTCTTCTCAGCAGCACCCATAGGACTTCTAGTGTGTTAGTGGCAGCAAACAGAGCTCCTATATTTTCTTCTCAGCAGCACCCATAGGACTTCTAGTGTGTTAGTGGCAGCAAACAGAGCTCCTATATTTTCTTCTCAGCAGCACCCATAGGACTTCTAGTGTGTTAGTGGCAGCAAACAGAGCTCCTATATTTTCTTCTCAGCAGCACCCATAGGACTTCTAGTGTGTTAGTGGCAGCAAACAGAGCTCCTATATTTTCTTCTCAGCAGCACCCATAGGAATTCTAGTGTGTTAGTGGCATCACACAGAGCTCCTATATTTTCTTCTCAGCAGCACCCATAGGACTTCTAGTGTGTTAGTGGCAGCAAACAGAGCTCCTATATTTTCTTCTCAGCAGCACCCATAGGACTTCTAGTGTGTTAGTGGCAGCAAACAGAGCTCCTATATTTTCTTCTCAGCAGCACCCATAGGACTTCTAGTGTGTTAGTGGCATCACACAGAGCTCCTATATTTTCTTCTCAGCAGCACCCATAGGACTTCTAGTGTGTTAGTGGCAGCAAACAGAGCTCCTATATTTTCTTCTTAGCAGCACCCATAGGACTTCTAGTGTGTTAGTGGCAGCAAACAGAGCTCCTATATTTTCTTCTCAGCAGCACCCATAGGACTTCTAGTGTGTTAGTGGCAGCAAACAGAGCTCCTATATTTTCTTCTCAGCAGCACCCATAGGACTTCTAGTGTGTTAGTGGCAGCAAACAGAGCTCCTATATTTTCTTCTCAGCAGCACCCATAGGACTTCTAGTGTGTTAGTGGCAGCAAACAGAGCTCCTATATTTTCTTCTCAGCAGCACCCATAGGACTTCTAGTGTGTTAGTGGCAGCAAACAGAGCTCCTATATTTTCTTCTCAGCAGCACCCATAGGACTTCTAGTGTGTTAGTGGCAGCAAACAGAGCTCCTATATTTTCTTCTCAGCAGCACCCATAGGACTTCTAGTGTGTTAGTGGCAGCAAACAGAGCTCCTATATTTTCTTCTCAGCAGCACCCATAGGACTTCTAGTGTGTTAGTGGCAGCAAACAGAGCTCCTATATTTTCTTCTCAGCAGCACCCATAGGAATTCTAGTGTGTTAGTGGCATCACACAGAGCTCCTATATTTTCTTCTCAGCAGCACCCATAGGACTTCTAGTGTGTTAGTGGCAGCAAACAGAGCTCCTATATTTTCTTCTCAGCAGCACCCATAGGACTTCTAGTGTGTTAGTGGCAGCAAACAGAGCTCCTATATTTTCTTCTCAGCAGCACCCATAGGACTTCTAGTGTGTTAGTGGCATCACACAGAGCTCCTATATTTTCTTCTCAGCAGCACCCATAGGACTTCTAGTGTGTTAGTGGCAGCAAACAGAGCTCCTATATTTTCTTCTCAGCAGCACCCATAGGACTTCTAGTGTGTTAGTGGCAGCAAACAGAGCTCCTATATTTTCTTCTCAGCAGCACCCATAGGACTTCTAGTGTGTTAGTGGCAGCAAACAGAGCTCCTATATTTTCTTCTCAGCAGCACCCATAGGACTTCTAGTGTGTTAGTGGCAGCAAACAGAGCTCCTATATTTTCTTCTCAGCAGCACCCATAGGACTTCTAGTGTGTTAGTGGCAGCAAACAGAGCTCCTATATTTTCTTCTCAGCAGCACCCATAGGAATTCTAGTGTGTTAGTGGCATCACACAGAGCTCCTATATTTTCTTCTCAGCAGCACCCATAGGACTTCTAGTGTGTTAGTGGCAGCAAACAGAGCTCCTATATTTTCTTCTCAGCAGCACCCATAGGACTTCTAGTGTGTTAGTGGCAGCAAACAGAGCTCCTATATTTTCTTCTCAGCAGCACCCATAGGACTTCTAGTGTGTTAGTGGCAGCAAACAGAGCTCCTATATTTTCTTCTCAGCAGCACCCATAGGACTTCTAGTGTGTTAGTGGCAGCAAACAGAGCTCCTATATTTTCTTCTCAGCAGCACCCATAGGACTTCTAGTGTGTTAGTGGCAGCAAACAGAGCTCCTATATTTTCTTCTCAGCAGCACCCATAGGACTTCTAGTGTGTTAGTGGCAGCAAACAGAGCTCCTATATTTTCTTGTCAGCAGCACACATAGTACCTATAGTGTGTTAGTGTCAGCACCCATAGGACCTACAGTGTGTTGTGAGCACACATAGGAGTTCTATTTTTTATACTATATACACTACCGACTACAATGGCTGGAAGACCGCCAAGGAGAGGCAGAGCGTGCCGAGGCAAGAACACAGGGCAGGCAGGCTCTGTTTCTAGAGACAACAGTGCTGGCCGTGGACGTGGTCGTGCATCGTCATCAGCACGTGGCCATGGGACACGCTTGTCTTTGTTTTCGGCAGCTGGACATGTGGAGCCGCATCATGCCGAAGGCTTGGTAGAATGGATGACCAAGCCCTCCTCATCCTCCTCATCCTCTCTCACCCAGGCTCAGGGTACTGGCAGAGCAGCTGCCAACGCGTACTCAATGGCATCATCAGCCACCCCTTCCCTAGACCCACCATGTCCTCCTGAGGAGTCCCCCGAACTGTTTGAGCACAGTGTTGGGTACATGCTCCAGGAGGATGCCCAACGATTCGAAGGCTCGGATGATGATACCCAGCTTGAGGAAGTCAGTAGTGTGCGCGCAGAGAAAGGGGATGCTGAAGGACAGCAATCTGGCAGTAGTGTTCCACCAGCTGCAGCTTACTGCCAGGTTTGCTCTAGTGGTGAAGAGGGAGGGGATGATGAGGTCACTGACTCCACGTGGGTGCCTGAAGGGAGAGAGGAGGAGGAGGAGGAGGATGCAGCGTCACATGTCCAACGAGGCAGGATGCCCCCTGGAGGCCAGCTAGAGGCCAGCACAGCAACTGTACCACACCGCAGAGCTCCGCCTGTGCAGGGCGCTGCCTCTGCACGTTATCACAAAAGTTCTTTGGTGTGGGCCTTTTTTGAGACGAGTGCATCAGATCGCACCACTGCTATTTGCAATATTTGTCTCAAGCGTATCTCGCGTGGCCAAAACATCAGCCGCTTGGGCACCACAAGCATGAGCAGACATATGTCGACCTGCCATGCAGCTCGTTGGCAAGCACACATAAAAGACCCACACCAAAGAACAAAGCGGACCTCTCCTTGCTCCTCATCAGCTGGGATCTCCATCCCCACTATATCTTCAGTCCTCTCTGAAAGCTGCTCTGAGAGGACTGAAGGTGTAGAATTAGGTGTGTCACAACCAAGTACTTGCAGTACACCGACGTCCGATTGTAGCAGGCAAATTTCCCTGCCCCAGCTGCTGGACCGTCGAAAGAAGTATACTCCCAGCCATCCACATGCCCAGCGGTTGAATGCTAGCTTGGCTAAATTGCTAGCACTTCAACTGCTGCCTTTTCAGTTGATAGACTCGGCCCCCTTCCGTGAGTTTGTTCAATGTGCGGTTCCTCAGTGGCAGGTTCCCAAACGCCACTTTTTCTCACGGAAGGCAATTCCGTCTCTCTACTGGCATGTGGAAGGCAATGTCCATGCCTCGCTGGACAGGGCGGTCAGCGGTAAGGTGCATATTACCGCTGACTCATGGTCCAGCAGGCATGGACAGGGACGTTATCTTTCTTTCACGGCCCATTGGGTCACTCTATTGGCAGCTGGGAGGGATGCAGGACAAGGTGCAGTAGTGTTGGAGGTTGTTCCGCCACCACGCCTCCAAAATGCTACTACTGGTTGTGACACACCTCTCTCCTCCACCCCCTCCTCTTCTTCTTCCTCCATGTCCTCTTCGAGTGCTCTGTCCTCGGAACCAGCGGTGCTCCGTAGGCGTACAAGGGGCTACGCGAGTACGCAGGCAAAAAGATGCCATGCCGTGCTTGCGCTGGTGTGTTTGGGGGACAGGAGCCACACTGGGCCAGAGGTTCTGGCAGCTCTGCAGGGGCAGGCCGAGAGGTGGTTGACGCCACGCCAGCTTAAGCCAGGAATGGTCGTTTCTGATAATGGCACCAACCTCCTCTCCGCCCTGCGACAGGGGCAGCTCACCCATGTGCCCTGTATGGCTCACGTCCTCAACCTGGTGGTGCAGCGGTTCTTGGGCAGGTTCCCAGGCTTACAGGATGTCCTGAGGCAGGCCAGGAAAGTCTGTGTGCATTTCCGCCGATCTTATAATGCCAGTGCTCGGCTGACTGAGCTGCAAAAGGAGCTGAACCTGCCCAAGAACCGCCTAATATGTGACATGCCCACCAGGTGGAACTCAACGTTGGCCATGCTGCAGCGACTGCACACGCAGCAGAGGGCCATCAATGAGTACCTTTGCGACTACGGCACCAGGACAGGGTCAGGGGAGCTTGGCTTTTTTTCCCCACGCCAGTGGAGCATGATCAGGGATGCATGCACTGTCCTCTCACCATTTGAGGAGGCCACGAGGATGGTGAGCAGTGACAGTGCATGCATCAGTGACACTGTACCTCTTGTCCACCTGTTGGAGCATACGCTGCGTGGGATAATGGACAGGGCACTTGAGGCAGAACAGAGGCAGGAAGAGGAGGACTTCCTTGTCTCTCAAGGCCCCCTTTATCCAGACAATGTTCCTTCTGTCCCACCCATCACACAGGAAGAGGAGGAGGAGGAGGAGGAGGAGGAGGATTGTGTGAGCATGGAGGTGGAGCCTGGCACTCAGCATCAGCAGCAGCAGTCTTTTAGGGATGATGTACAGTCCCAACAAACCAGTGGACTTGTACGTGGCTGGGAGGAGGTGGCTGGCGATCATGTCATCCTCAGTGACCCAGAAGACTCCGGACCGAATGCCTCAGCTAACCTACGCTGCATGGCCTCCCTGATCCTGCAAAGCCTGCGGAAGGATCCTCGTGTTCTTCGGATCAAGGAGAGTGACCATTACTGGCTGGCCACTCTCCTTGATCCACGGTACAAGGGTAAGGTTGCGGACCTTATCTTGCCGTCGCAGAGGGAGCAGAGGATGAGACATCTCAGGGAGGCCTTGCAGAAAGGTCTGTGCAACGCGTTCCCAGAAACTGGGAGGTTACAAACTCCTGGTCCTGGACGACGAGTTGCTGAGGCTTCGGTCAGTAGCAGAAGGAGCGGTGGGGAAGGTGGACGTCTGACCGATGCGTTCAGACAATTTTTTAGTCCGCAGCCCCAAGGTATGATCGGTTCCAGCAACCATCGCCAGCGTCTGATATACATGGTGCAGGAATACCTAGGGGCAAGGTCAGACTTGGACACCTTTCCCACCGAAAATCCTCTGGCTTACTGGGTCCTGAGGATGGATCACTGGCCAGAGCTTGCACAGTATGCAATTGAGCTACTGGCCTGTCCTGCATCCAGCGTTCTTTCCGAACGCACATTCAGTGCTGCTGGAGGATTTGTCACCGATCATAGGGTGCGCCTGTCCACCGACTCGGTTGATCGACTGACCTTCATAAAAATGAATCAGTCTTGGATCACCACCAGCTACCAGACACCTGAAGCGGATATAACGGAATAATTTATAATGTCACATCCCTTCAAGACTGCCTATGCTGATGCTGAGTGACTGTCCTGTTATGTTCACTGACTATCCTCTTCCTCCTCCTCAATGATCCATGCCACCACACCAGTGTCTAACACACAATTTTTCAGCCCCTGTATAACAGGGGCGTGTAATTACAATTTTTTAAAAAGATGCTTCGCAACAGGTGTGACTGCTGTGCTCAGAGTACAGTATCTGTGAGGGGTTGCAGTGTTGTGGCACCAGCACCAGTGCCTAAGGCACAATTTTTCAGCCCCTGTTGGGGCGTGTAATTACAATTTTTAGGCAATGCTTTGCAACAGGTCTCATTGCTGTGCTCAGAGTACAGTATCTGTGAGGGGTTGCAGTGTTGTGGCACCAGCACCAGTGCCTAAGGCACAATTTTTCAGCCCCTGTATAACAGGGGCGTGTAATTACAATTTTTTAAAAAGATGCTTCGCAACAGGTGTGACTGCTGTGCTCAGAGTACAGTATCTGTGAGGGGTTGCAGTGTTGTGGCACCAGCACCAGTGCCTAAGGCACAATTTTTCAGCCCCTGTTGGGGCGTGTAATTACAATTTTTAGGCAATGCTTTGCAACAGGTCTCATTGCTGTGCTCAGAGTACAGTATCTGTGAGGGGTTGCAGTGTTGTGGCACCAGCACCAGTGCCTAAGGCACAATTTTTCAGCCCCTGTATAACAGGGGCGTGTAATTACAATTTTTTAAAAAGATGCTTCGCAACAGGTGTGACTGCTGAGCTCCAAGTACAGTATCTGTGAGGGGTTGCAGTGTTGTGGCACCAGCACCAATGCCTAAGGCACAATTTTTCAGCCCCTGTTTAACAGGGGCGTGTAATTACAAATCTTGATCTAATAGTTCACAGCAGGGCCCATTCCTGCGCCCACGAAGAGTAACTATGAGGGCCTACAGTCTTGTGGCAACACCGTCCACCACCACCACCACCACCAAAGGCCCAATTTTTCTGCCCTGTTCAACAGGTGCATGCAATTACAAATCTTGATCTAATAACTCACAGCAGGGCCCATTCCTGCACCCACCAAGAGTAACTGTGAGGGCTTACAGTCTTGTGGCAACACCGTCCACCACCACCACCAAAGGCCCAATTTTTCTGCCCGGTTCAACAGGTGCATGCAAGTACAAATCTTGATCTATTAACTCACAGCAGGGCCCATTCCTGTGCCCACCAGTCTTGTGGCTACACCAATATCTAATAGGGCAAATTTCTGCAGAGTATATACGGCAGGCCCCTACTTTCAAACATCTAACTTACAAACGACTCCTACTTGCAAACGGCAAGAGAAAACAGGAAGTGAGAGGAAATCTACCCCTAGGAAGGAAAATTCTATCCTGTTAGATTTAATTTGGGAAAAAGGTATCTCCTCTCTACTGATGCTTTATCACCAATCCTTGTTTCAATTAAAACCCCACTTTTCCAAAAACATTTGTCATTGGGACGGAAAGTGAGGTGACATGTTCTGAACAGATGTGCAAAGACAGCAAATGTTACAGGGGTGATAACCCCTCCCTATGTTCTCCAAAAAGCTTAAAAATTGATTTTTTTGGGATGTAGCTACACTTCATAATGTACCTGTTCAGATTCTACTTAAGAACAAACCTACAGTCCATGTCTTGTTTGCACCACCTATATACTGCTGTTCAGAGTATATAGGGTTGTAGGTATAGGGTTTTATTTTGGGTGCGGGGTCCCCCTTAGTATCCATACAAGACCCAAAGGGGCTGGGGTGGGGGGGGGGGGTGATGGGGTAGCCATGCCATTTTTCTCAAGGATTTTCAGCCATATGGCGGCCAGGACAAGACATGACATTAAAGCCGCAAGTGGTTTTAAATGGCTTCTTTTTTTCCTTTACAAATGTCATTTTGTGCAAGGACAGTTCTAAACACGGGAAACACATGCCACTTCACAGGCATACTTTAGACACCCCCCAGGTACCGTATTTAAAGGAAAATTTCACTTTTTTTTTTTTCACTTTATGCATCATTAAAATGACTGCTCCCGAAAAAACTTTAGTTTTTAAAATTTCTTTTTGCATTGATATATGTCCCCTGGGGCAGGACCCGGGTCCCCAAACCTGTTTTATAACATTAACATGCATATTGGCCGTTGTAATTAGCAATTTTGATTTCGAACGTTCGCGTCCATTATAACGAATAGGGTTCGAAAATTCGCGCGAACTTTCGGTCCGTTCGAAGGTTCTGGTGCGAACCGAACCCGGGGGTGTTCGGCTCATCCCTACTTCCCACAATGGCATCATGCGGTAGTTGAGATACTAACCCCACTGGATGAGAGAGGGTACCTTTGGGGGTCTTGAAACACACTGTAGTCACTGGATACTCTCGGGTGTCCCCATGCACACAAATAACAGCTACCTTGCTATTCCCAGAGACCTCTGTTTTAACTAATTCCGCCTTTATCAGGGTCACAAGGCTACCTGAATCCAGTAATACCACAACATTTCTACCATTAATACACATTTTGCATAAATGTTTCTCAGTTCCCCGAATGGCAGTGCATGCGACTGTCGCACACAGCGACTGACGTCTGTCCGTCAGAAAGTCACATTGCATGGGTTCCTCCACAACCGGGCAATTTGCTGCAATATGTCCCGCTTGCCGGCAGCGGTAGCAAACAATCCTTTTGGCTGCCTCTTGAGCCCCCGACTTCCCAGGCTGTTCTCGCCAAACCCTGGGCAGAGCTCCCACCCTCTCACTCTCTCCACCCTCACCCCTTGGCATCATCTTATCCGCCCCTGGGGATGGTCTGGTCTTAGGGTGGAAAGTCCGAGAGTCTCTGGAAGAGGCCGTCAGGTTCTCTGCAGCCAAGTATCTCTCTACACGATCCACAAGTTTACCGGCCGTTTCTAGGTCTCCATGGCTTACCCACTTTTGAATGGCGGTAGGAAGAGCTCTCAAGAAACGATCCATCACAACACGTTCCACAATCTCCGGTGCGGACAAAGTCTCTGGCTGTAGCCACTTCCTGCTCAGGTGAATGAGATCATACATTTGAGACCTGGGGTGTTTTCCAAGCTGGAAAGTCCAGTTATGCACACGCTGAGCCCGGACAGCCAGGGTGACACCCAGCCTTGCCAATATTTCAGCTTTTAGCATCACATAGTCTTTTGCTTGGTCAGGCTCTAGGTCATAGTAAGCTTTCTGCGATTCACCAGTTAACAGAGGAGCCACCAGTCCAGCCCACTGCTCCTCAGGCCACTTTTCTCTTTCAGCAGTCCTTTCAAATGTGGTCAAAAATACCTCTGGATCATCCTCTCCAGTCATTTTTGTCAATAAACGACTCACCCCAAAGGACGCGGTATTAGTGGGACGGCTTTCCTCACTGGTCTGCGGACGTTGCTGCATTACTGCTTCCATCTGTTGTTGTAGTCTCTGCTCTTGCTTCTGCAACAGGTCTATGAAGCGGGCCTCAGATTGCTGCTGGGCTTGTTGCTGGGCTGCGAAGCTCTGTTGTTGAGCTGCAAGGCTCTTTTGCAAACCTGCATTTGTCTGCTGTTGATTGGCATTTGCTAGAGCCAGCTGTCTCAGTATCTCCTCCATGCTGGCTTAAAAAAAAAACTGCCCGCATTCTCCACCAACTGTGAGGGGGTTAGCTCGGTAGCGGGTGTGTGTGACCCCCTGGATGGGCTCCCCACACAAAAACAGGCCCAGCAGACGGAGGTTGTGGTTTTCAAGATCAAAAGGTGCGGTTTATTTCTCTATTTACAGTGACAAAAACACAGCAAAGCAAAAAGAAACATAAACAAAAATAAATCCTGGTCAGCTTGACCTCTGACTAAACATGCAGGTTTCCCTAACTAACAACTGGGATCAGCCTGGTGCTGTCCTAGTCCCTAAGTCCCTGGTTTAGTAAATGTCCAAACAAATGGCCACACAGGCTTTGTCTCACCGCACAGGGGTTCACTCTCCCTAGACAGTCCACACAGGTCTGGGTCCAGGCATGAGCAAACACCTAATGAATCTGGGAGTTTTTATAGAGGCCTTAAACGAGCTGACAAGCTTCAGCTGGTCTCATCAACTCCCTGCCTGCACGACGCCCAGCCCTCTCCCTAGAGGTATGAATCATCCATGAGCCCACTAGCCTCAGCTGGGCTTCATCAACTCTCTCCCTAGTTGTATAAGTCGGCATAAAGCCTGAATCTGGGAGAAATATACCTACCCCCCTAGATGCAACCAGGTGACTTTACCTTCCTGCTGTCACAATATATATATATTTTTTTCCGTCTTGTTTATTGGTGCGGTGTCCCCTTTAATATTCATAGGACTGTGAGGAGGGGGTTTGAAACCATGCCGTCACTTTGGATCTCCATCTCCCCATCTCTCGTCAGGGCCCGGGTTGACCCCCGTGTCATTATTATTATATATATTTTTTCCGTCTTGTTTATTGGCGCGGTGTCCCCTTTAATATTCATAGGACTGTGAGGAGGGGGTTTGAAACCATGCCGTCACTTTGGATCTCCATCTCTCCATCTCTCCATCTCTCGTCAGGGCCCGGGTTGACCCCCGTGTCAATATTATTACATATATTTTTTTTTCCGTCTTGTTTATTGGCGCGGTGTCCTCTTTAATATTCATAGGACTGTGAGGAGGGGGTTAGAAACCATTCTGTCACTTTGGATCTCCATCTCTCCATCTCTCCATCTCTCGTCAGGGCCCGAGCTGACCCCCGTGTCATTATTATTATATATATTTTTTCCGTCTTGTTTATTGGCGCGGTGTCCCCTTTAATATTCATAGGACTGTGAGGAGGGGGTTTGAAACCATGCAGTCACTTTGGATCTCCATCGCTCCATCTCTCCATCTCTCCATCTCTCGTCAGGGCCCGGGTTGACCCCCGTGTCATTATTATTATATATTTTTTTTCCGTCTTGTTTATTGGCGCGGTATCCCCTTTAATATTCATAGTACTGTGAGGAGGGGGTTTGAAACCATGCCGTCACTTTGGATCTCCATCTCTCCATTTCTCCATCTCTCCATCTCTCCTTCTCTCGTCAGGGCCCGGGTTGACCCCCGTGTCATTATTATTATATATATATATTTTTCGGTCTTGTTTATTGGCGCGGTGTCCCCTTTAATATTCA
This sequence comes from Rana muscosa, assembly GCA_029206835.1. Lineage (NCBI taxonomy): Eukaryota > Metazoa > Chordata > Amphibia > Anura > Ranidae > Rana > Rana muscosa. The sequence continues at coordinate 328,934,717 of CM055123.1, read as the reverse complement.
TAGGACTGTGAGGAGGGGGTTTGAAACCATGCCGTCACTTTGGATCTCCATCTCTCCATTTCTCCATCTCTCATCAGGGCCCGGGTTGACCCCCGTGTCATTATTATTATATATTTTTTTTCTGTCTTGTTTATTGGTGCGGTTTCCCCTTTAATATTCATAGGACTGTGAGGAGGGGGTTTAAAACCATTCTGTCACTTTGGATCTCCATCTCTCCATCTCTCGTCAGGGCCCGGGTTGACCCCCGTGTCAATATTATTACATATATTTTTTTTTTCCGTCTTGTTTATTTGCGCGGTGTCTCCTTTAATATTCAGAGGACTGTGAGGATGGGGTTTGAAACCATTCTGTCACTTTGGATCTCCATCTCTCCATCTCTCATCAGGGCCCGGGTTGACCCCCGTGTCATTATATATATATATATATATATATATTTTTTTCGTCTTGTTTATTGGTGCGGTGTCCCCTTTAATATTCATAGGACTGTGAGGAGGGGGTTTGAAACTATGCCGTCGTTTTGGATCTCCATCTCTCCATCTCTCGTCAGGGCCCTGGTTGACCCCCGTGTCATTATTATTATATATTTTTTAATTTTTATTTGTTTCCGTCTTGTTTATTGGCGCAGTGTCCCCTTTAATATTCATAGGACTGTGAGGAGGGGGTTTGAAACCATGCTGTCACTTTGGATCTCCATCTCTCCATCTCTCATCAGGGCCCGGGTTGACCCCCGTGTCATTATTATTATATATATTTTTCTGTCTTGTTTATTGGTGCGGTGTCCACTTTAATATTCATAGGACTGTGAGGAGGGGGTTTGAAACCATGCCGTCACTTTGGATCTCCACCTCTCCATCTCTCCATCTCTCCATCTCTCGTCAGGGCCCGGGTTGACCCCCGTGTCATTATTATATATATATATATATATATATATATATATATATTTTCAGTCTTGATTATTGGCGCGGTGTCCCCTTTAATATTCATAGGACTGTGAGGAGGGGGTTTGAAACCATGCCGTCACTTTGGATCTCCATCTCTCCATCTCTCCATCTCCCCATCTCTTGTCAGGGCCCGGATTGACCCCTGTGTCATTATTATCATATATATTTTTTTCCGTCTTGTTTATTGGCGCGGTGTCCCCTTTAATATTCATAGTACTGTGAGGGGGGGGGGTTTGAAACCATGCCGTCACTTTGGATCTCCATCTCTCCATCTCTCAATCTCTCCATCTCTCGTCAGGGCCCGGGTTGACCCCCGTGTCATTATTATTATATATATATATATTTTTCCGTCTTGTTTATTGGCGCGGTGTCCCCTTTAATATTCATAGGACTGTGAGGAGGGGGTTTGAAACCATGCCGTCACTTTGGATCTCCATCGCTCTATCTCTCCATCTCTCTGTCTCTCCATCTCTCGTCAGGGCCCGGGTTGACCCCCGTGTCATTATATATATATATATATATATATTTACGTCTTGTTTATTGGCGGGGTGTCCCCTTTAATATTCATAAGACTGTGAGGAGGGGGTTTGAAACCATGCCGTCACTTTGGATCTCCATCTCTCCATTTCTCCATCTCTCCATCTCTCCTTCTCTCGTCAGGGCCCGGGTTGACCCCGTGTCATTATATATATATATATATATATATATTTTTCCGTCTTGTTTATTGGCGCGGTGTCCCCTTTAATATTCATAGGACTGTGAGGAGGGGGTTTGAAACCATGCCGTCACTTTGGATCTCCATCTCTCCATTTCTCCATCTCTCAATCTCTCCATCTCTCGTCAGGGCCCGGGTTGACCCCCGTGTCATTATTATTATATATATATATATATATATATATATATATATTTACGTCTTGTTTATTGGCGGGGTGTCCCCTTTAATATTCATAAGACTGTGAGGAGGGGGTTTGAAACCATGCCGTCACTTTGGATCTCCATCTCTCCATTTCTCCATCTCTCAATCTCTCCATCTCTCGTCAGGGCCCGGGTTGACCCCCGTGTCATTATTATTATATATATATATATTTTTCCGTCTTGTTTATTGGCGCGGTGTCCCCTTTAATATTCATAGGACTGTGAGGAGGGGGTTTGAAACCATGCCGTCACTTTGGATCTCCATCGCTCCATCTCTCCATCTCTCTGTCTCTCCATCTCTCGTCAGGGCCCGGGTTGACCCCCGTGTCATTATTATTATATATATATATATATATATATATATATATATTTACGTCTTGTTTATTGGCGGGGTGTCCCCTTTAATATTCATAAGACTGTGAGGTGGGGGTTTGAAACCATGCCGTCACTTTGGATCTCCATCTCTCCGTCTCTCGTCAGGGCCCGGGTTGACCCCTGTGTCACTATTATTATATATATATATATTATTTTTTTTCCGTCTTGTTTATTGGCACGGTGTCCCCTTTAATTTTCATAGGACTGTGAGGAGGGGGTTTGGAACCATGTAGTCACTTTGGATCTCCATCTCTCCATCTCTCGTCAGGGCCCGGGTTGACCCCCGTGTCAATATTATTACATATATTTTTTTTTTCCGTCTTGTTTATTGGCGTGGTGTCCCCTTTAATATTCATAGGACTGTGAGGAGGGGGTTTGAAACCATGCCAGCTCTTTGGATCTCCATCTCTCCTTATCTCCATCTCTCGTCAGGGCCCGGGTTGACCCCCGTGTCATTATTATTATATATATATATATTTTTCAGTCTTGTTTATTGGCGCGGTGTCCCGTTTAATATTCATAGGACTGTGAGGAGGGGGTTTGAAACCATGCCGTCACTTTGGATCTCCATCTCTCCATCTCTCCATCTCTTGTCAGGGCCCGGGTTGACCCCCGTGTCATTATTATTATATATATTTTTTCCGTCTTGTTTATTGGTGCGGTGTCCCCTTTAATATTCATAGGACTGTGAGGAGGGGGTTTGAAACCATGCCGTCACTTTGGATCTCCATCGCTCCATCTCTCCATCTCTCGTCAGGGCCCGCGTTGACCCCCGTGTCATTATTATATATATATATATATATTTTTTCCGTCTTGTTTATTGGCGCGGTGTCCCCTTTAATATTCATAGGACTGTGAGGAGGGGGTTTGAAACCATGCCGTCTCTTTGGATCTCCATCTCTCCTTCTCTCAATCTCTCCATCTCTCGTCAGGGCCCGGGTTGACCCCCGTGTCATTATTATTATATATTTTTTTTTCCGTCTTGTTCATTGGCACGGTGTCCCCTTTAATATTCATAGTACTGTGAGGAGGGGGTTTGAAACCATGCCGTCACTTTGGATCTCCATCTCTCCATTTCTCCATCTCTCCATCTCTCCATCTCTCGTCAGGGCCCGGGTTGACCCCCGTGTCATTATATATATATATAAATATATATATATATATATATATATTTTTTCCGTCTTGTTTATTGGCGCGGTGTCCCCTTTAATATTCATAGGACAGTGAGGAGGGGGTTTGAAACCATTCCGTCACTTTGGATCTCCATCTCTCCATCTCTCGTCAGGGCCCGGGTTGACCCCCGTGTCAATATTATTACATATATATTTTTTTCCGTCTTGTTTATTGGCGTGGTGTCCCCTTTAATATTCATAGGACTGTGAGGAGGGGGTTTGAAACCATGCCAGCTCTTTGGATCTCCATCTCTCCTTATCTCCATCTCTCGTCAGGGCCCGGGTTGACCCCCGTGTCATTATTATTATATATATATATATTTTTCAGTCTTGTTTATTGGTGCGGTGTCCCGTTTAATATTCATAGGACTGTGAGGAGGGGGTTTGAAACCATGCCGTCACTTTGGATCTCCATCTCTCCATCTCTCGTCAGGGCTCGGGTTGACCCCCGTGTCATTATTATTATATATTTTTTTTCCGTCTTGGTTATTGGCACGGTGTCCCCTTTAATATTCATAGTACTGTGAGGAGGGGGTTTGAAACCATGCCGTCACTTTGGATCTCCATCTCTCCATTTCTCCATCTCTCCATCTCTCGTCAGGGCCTGGGTTGACCCCCGTGTCATTATTATTATATATTTTTTTTCCGTCTTGTTTATTGGCGCGGTATCCCCTTTAATATTCATAGTACTGTGAGGAGGGGGTTTGAAACCATGCCGTCACTTTGGATCTCCATCTCTCCATTTCTCCATCTCTCCATCTCTCCTTCTCTCGTCAGGGCCCGGGTTGACCCCGTGTCATTATTATTATATATATATATATATATATTTTTCGGTCTTGTTTATTGGCGCGGTGTCCCCTTTAATATTCATAGGACTGTGAGGAGGGGGTTTGAAACCATGCCGTCACTTTGGATCTCCATCTCTCCATCTCTCGTCAGGGCCCGGGTTGACCCCTGTGTCACTATTATTATATATATATATTATTTTTTTTCCGTCTTGTTTATTGGCACGGTATCCCCTTTAATTTTCATAGGACTGTGAGGAGGAGGTTTGGAACCATGTAGTCACTTTGGATCTCCATCTCTCCATCTCTCCATCTCTCGTCAGGGCCCGGGTTGACCCCCGTGTCATTATTATTATATATATTTTTTCTCGTCTTGTTTATTAGCGCGGTGTCCCCTTTAATATTCATAGGACTGTGAGGAGGGGGTTTGAAACCATGCCATCACTTTGGATCTCCACCTCTCCATCTCTCCATCTCTCCATCTCTCGTCAGGGCCCGGGTTGACCCCCGTGTCATTATTATATATATATATATATATATATATATATATATATATTTTCAGTCTTGATTATTGGCGCGGTGTCCCCTTTAATATTCATAGGACTGTGAGGAGGGGGTTTGAAACCATGCCGTCACTTTGGATCTCCATCTCTCCATCTCTCCATCTCCCCATCTCTTGTCAGGGCCCGGATTGACCCCTGTGTCATTATTATCATATATATTTTTTTCCGTCTTGTTTATTGGCGCGGTGTCCCCTTTAATATTCATAGTACTGTGAGGGGGGGGGGTTTGAAACCATGCCGTCACTTTGGATCTCCATCTCTCCATCTCTCAATCTCTCCATCTCTCGTCAGGGCCCGGGTTGACCCCCGTGTCATTATTATTATATATATATATATTTTTCCGTCTTGTTTATTGGCGCGGTGTCCCCTTTAATATTCATAGGACTGTGAGGAGGGGGTTTGAAACCATGCCGTCACTTTGGATCTCCATCGCTCTATCTCTCCATCTCTCTGTCTCTCCATCTCTCGTCAGGGCCCGGGTTGACCCCCGTGTCATTATATATATATATATATATATATTTACGTCTTGTTTATTGGCGGGGTGTCCCCTTTAATATTCATAAGACTGTGAGGAGGGGGTTTGAAACCATGCCGTCACTTTGGATCTCCATCTCTCCATTTCTCCATCTCTCCATCTCTCCTTCTCTCGTCAGGGCCCGGGTTGACCCCGTGTCATTATATATATATATATATATATATATTTTTCCGTCTTGTTTATTGGCGCGGTGTCCCCTTTAATATTCATAGGACTGTGAGGAGGGGGTTTGAAACCATGCCGTCACTTTGGATCTCCATCTCTCCATTTCTCCATCTCTCAATCTCTCCATCTCTCGTCAGGGCCCGGGTTGACCCCCGTGTCATTATTATTATATATATATATATATATATATATATATATATTTACGTCTTGTTTATTGGCGGGGTGTCCCCTTTAATATTCATAAGACTGTGAGGAGGGGGTTTGAAACCATGCCGTCACTTTGGATCTCCATCTCTCCATTTCTCCATCTCTCAATCTCTCCATCTCTCGTCAGGGCCCGGGTTGACCCCCGTGTCATTATTATTATATATATATATATTTTTCCGTCTTGTTTATTGGCGCGGTGTCCCCTTTAATATTCATAGGACTGTGAGGAGGGGGTTTGAAACCATGCCGTCACTTTGGATCTCCATCGCTCCATCTCTCCATCTCTCTGTCTCTCCATCTCTCGTCAGGGCCCGGGTTGACCCCCGTGTCATTATTATTATATATATATATATATATATATATATATATATTTACGTCTTGTTTATTGGCGGGGTGTCCCCTTTAATATTCATAAGACTGTGAGGTGGGGGTTTGAAACCATGCCGTCACTTTGGATCTCCATCTCTCCGTCTCTCGTCAGGGCCCGGGTTGACCCCTGTGTCACTATTATTATATATATATATATTATTTTTTTTCCGTCTTGTTTATTGGCACGGTGTCCCCTTTAATTTTCATAGGACTGTGAGGAGGGGGTTTGGAACCATGTAGTCACTTTGGATCTCCATCTCTCCATCTCTCGTCAGGGCCCGGGTTGACCCCCGTGTCAATATTATTACATATATTTTTTTTTTCCGTCTTGTTTATTGGCGTGGTGTCCCCTTTAATATTCATAGGACTGTGAGGAGGGGGTTTGAAACCATGCCAGCTCTTTGGATCTCCATCTCTCCTTATCTCCATCTCTCGTCAGGGCCCGGGTTGACCCCCGTGTCATTATTATTATATATATATATATTTTTCAGTCTTGTTTATTGGCGCGGTGTCCCGTTTAATATTCATAGGACTGTGAGGAGGGGGTTTGAAACCATGCCGTCACTTTGGATCTCCATCTCTCCATCTCTCCATCTCTTGTCAGGGCCCGGGTTGACCCCCGTGTCATTATTATTATATATATTTTTTCCGTCTTGTTTATTGGTGCGGTGTCCCCTTTAATATTCATAGGACTGTGAGGAGGGGGTTTGAAACCATGCCGTCACTTTGGATCTCCATCGCTCCATCTCTCCATCTCTCGTCAGGGCCCGCGTTGACCCCCGTGTCATTATTATATATATATATATATATTTTTTCCGTCTTGTTTATTGGCGCGGTGTCCCCTTTAATATTCATAGGACTGTGAGGAGGGGGTTTGAAACCATGCCGTCTCTTTGGATCTCCATCTCTCCTTCTCTCAATCTCTCCATCTCTCGTCAGGGCCCGGGTTGACCCCCGTGTCATTATTATTATATATTTTTTTTTCCGTCTTGTTCATTGGCACGGTGTCCCCTTTAATATTCATAGTACTGTGAGGAGGGGGTTTGAAACCATGCCGTCACTTTGGATCTCCATCTCTCCATTTCTCCATCTCTCCATCTCTCCATCTCTCGTCAGGGCCCGGGTTGACCCCCGTGTCATTATATATATATATAAATATATATATATATATATATATATTTTTTCCGTCTTGTTTATTGGCGCGGTGTCCCCTTTAATATTCATAGGACAGTGAGGAGGGGGTTTGAAACCATTCCGTCACTTTGGATCTCCATCTCTCCATCTCTCGTCAGGGCCCGGGTTGACCCCCGTGTCAATATTATTACATATATATTTTTTTCCGTCTTGTTTATTGGCGTGGTGTCCCCTTTAATATTCATAGGACTGTGAGGAGGGGGTTTGAAACCATGCCAGCTCTTTGGATCTCCATCTCTCCTTATCTCCATCTCTCGTCAGGGCCCGGGTTGACCCCCGTGTCATTATTATTATATATATATATATTTTTCAGTCTTGTTTATTGGTGCGGTGTCCCGTTTAATATTCATAGGACTGTGAGGAGGGGGTTTGAAACCATGCCGTCACTTTGGATCTCCATCTCTCCATCTCTCGTCAGGGCTCGGGTTGACCCCCGTGTCATTATTATTATATATTTTTTTTCCGTCTTGGTTATTGGCACGGTGTCCCCTTTAATATTCATAGTACTGTGAGGAGGGGGTTTGAAACCATGCCGTCACTTTGGATCTCCATCTCTCCATTTCTCCATCTCTCCATCTCTCGTCAGGGCCTGGGTTGACCCCCGTGTCATTATTATTATATATTTTTTTTCCGTCTTGTTTATTGGCGCGGTATCCCCTTTAATATTCATAGTACTGTGAGGAGGGGGTTTGAAACCATGCCGTCACTTTGGATCTCCATCTCTCCATTTCTCCATCTCTCCATCTCTCCTTCTCTCGTCAGGGCCCGGGTTGACCCCGTGTCATTATTATTATATATATATATATATATATTTTTCGGTCTTGTTTATTGGCGCGGTGTCCCCTTTAATATTCATAGGACTGTGAGGAGGGGGTTTGAAACCATGCCGTCACTTTGGATCTCCATCTCTCCATCTCTCGTCAGGGCCCGGGTTGACCCCTGTGTCACTATTATTATATATATATATTATTTTTTTTCCGTCTTGTTTATTGGCACGGTATCCCCTTTAATTTTCATAGGACTGTGAGGAGGAGGTTTGGAACCATGTAGTCACTTTGGATCTCCATCTCTCCATCTCTCCATCTCTCGTCAGGGCCCGGGTTGACCCCCGTGTCATTATTATTATATATATTTTTTCTCGTCTTGTTTATTAGCGCGGTGTCCCCTTTAATATTCATAGGACTGTGAGGAGGGGGTTTGAAACCATGCCATCACTTTGGATCTCCATCGCTCCATCTCTCCATCTCTCGTCAGGGCCCGGGTTGACCCCCGTGTCATTATTATATATATATATATATATTTTTTTTCGTCTTGTTTATTGGCGCGGTGTCCCTTTTAATATTCATAGGACTGTGAGGAGGGGGTTTGAAACCATGCCGTCTCTTTGGATCTCCATCTCTCCTTCTCTCCATCTCTCCATCTCTCGTCAGGGCCCGGGTTGACCCCCGTGTCATTATTATTATATATTTTTTTTTCCGTCTTGTTTATTGGCGCGGTGTCCCCTTTAATATTCATAGTACTGTGAGGAGGGGGTTTGAAACCATGCCGTCACTTTGGATCTCCAACTCTCCATTTCTCCATCTCTCCATCTCTCCATCTCTCGTCAGGGCCCGGGTTGACCCCCGTGTCAATATTATTACATATATTTTTTTTTTCCGTCTTGTTTATTGGCGTGGTGTCCCCTTTAATATTCATAGGACTGTGAGGAGGGGGTTTGAAACCATGCCAGCTCTTTGGATCTCCATCTCTCCTTATCTCCATCTCTCGTCAGGGCCCGTTTTGACCCCCGTGTCATTATTATTATATATATATATATTTTTCAGTCTTGTTTATTGGCGCGGTGTCCCGTTTAATATTCATAGGACTGTGAGGAGGGGGTTTGAAACCATGCCGTCACTTTGGATCTCCATCTCTCCATCTCTCCATCTCTCGTCAGGGCTCGGGTTGACCCCCGTGTCATTATTATTATATATTTTTTTTCCGTCTTGTTTATTGGCACGGTGTCCCCTTTAATATTCATAGGACTGTGAGGAGGGGGTTTGAAACCATGCAGTCACTTTGGATCTCCATCTCTCCATTTCTCCATCTCTACATCTCTCCATCTCTCGTCAGGGCCCGGGTTGACCCCCGTGTCATTATTATTATATATATATATATTTTTCCGTCTTGTTTATTGGCGCAGTGTCCCCTTTAATATTCATAGGACTGTGAGGAGGGGGTTTGAAACCATGCCGTCACTTTGGATCTCCATCTCTCCATCTCTCCATCCCTCCTTCTCTTGTCAGGGCCCGGGTTGACCCCCGTGTCATTATTATTATATATATATATATATATATATATAATTTTTTTTTTCATCTTGTTTATTGGCGCGGTTTCCCCTTTAATATTCATAGGACTGTGAGGAGGGGGTTTGAAACAATGCCGTCACTTTGGATCTCCATCTCTCCATCTCTCCATCTCTCGTCAGGGCCCGGGTTGACCCCCGTGTCAATATTATTACATATATATTTTTTTCCGTCTTGTTTATTGGCGCGGTGTCCCGTTTAATATTCATAGGACTGTGAGGAGGGGGTTTGAAACCATGCCGTCACTTTGGATCTCCATCTCTCGTCAGGGCTCGGGTTGACCCCCGTGTCATTATTATTATATATTTTTTTTCGTCTTGTTTATTGGCACGGTGTCCCCTTTAATATTCATAGGACTGTGAGGAGGGGGTTTGAAACCATGCAGTCACTTTGGATCTCCATCTCTCCATTTCTCTATCTCTACATCTCTCCATCTCTCGTCAGGGCCCGGGTTGACCCCCGTGTCATTATTATTATATATATATATATTTTTCCGTCTTGTTTATTGGCGCAGTGTCCCCTTTAATATTCATAGGACTGTGAGGAGGGGGTTTGAAACCATGCCGTCACTTTGGATCTCCATCTCTCCATCTCTCCATCCCTCCATCTCTTGTCAGGGCCCGGGTTGACCACTGTGTCATTATTATATATATATATATATATATATATATATAAATATATATATATATTTTTTTCCATCTTGTTTATTGGCGCGGTGTCACCTTTAATATTCATAAGACTGTGAGGAGGGGGTATGAAATCATGCCGTCACTTTGGATCTCCATCTCTCCATCTCTCCATCTCTCGTCAGGGCCTGGGTTGACCCCTGTGTCAATATTATTACATATATTTTTTTTTCTGTCTTGTTTATTGGCGCGGTGTCCCCTTTAAAATTTATAGGACTGTGAGGAGGGGGTTTGAAACCATGCTTCACTTTGGATCTCCATCTCTCCATCTCTCGTCAGGGCCCGGGTTGACCCCCGTGTCATTATTTTTATATATATATATATTTTTTTTTCCGTCTTGTTTATTGGCACGGTGTCCCCTTTAATTTTCATAGGACTGTGAGGAGAGTGTTTGAAACCATGCCGTCACTTTGGATCTCCACCTCTCCATCTCTTGTCAGGGCCCTGGTTGACCCCCGTGTCAATATTATTGCATATATTTTTTTTTCCGTCTTGTTTATTGGCGCGGTGTCCCCTTTAATATTCATAGGACTGTGAGGATGGGGTTTGAAACCATTCTGTCACTTTGGATCTCCATCTCTCCATCTCTCATCAGGGCCCGGGTTGACCCCCGTGTCATTATTATTATATATATATATATATATTTTTTCCGTCTTGTTTATTGGCGCAGTGTCCCCTTTAATATTCATAGGACTGTGCGGAGGGGGTTTGAAACCATGCCGTCTCTTTGGATCTCCATCTCTCCTTCTCTCCATCTCTCGTCAGGGCCCGGGTTGACCCCAGTGTCATTATTATTATATATTTTTTTTTCCGTCTTGTTTATTGGCGCGGTGTCCCCTTTATTATTCATAGTACTGTGAGGAGGGGGTTTGAAACCATGCCGTCACTTTGGATCTCCGTCTCTCCATTTCTCCATCTCTCCATCTCTCCATCTCTCGTCAGGGCCCGGGTTGACCCCTGTGTCACTATTATTATATATATATATATTTTTTTTCCGTCTTGTTTATTGGCACGGTGTCCCCTTTAATTTTCATAGGACTGTGAGGAGGAGGTTTGAAACCATGTAGTCACTTTGGATCTCCATCTCTCGTCAGGGCCCGGGTTGACCCCCGTGTCATTATTATTATATATATATATATATATATATATATATATATTCCGTCTTGTTTATTGGCGCGGAGTCCCCTTTAATATTCATAGGACTGTGAGGAGGGGGTTTGAAACCATGTAGTCACTTTGGATCTCCATCTCTCCATCTCTCCATCTCTTCATCTCTCGTCAGGGCCCGGGTTGACCCCTGTGTCATTATTATTATATATATATTTTTTTTTTTCCGTCTTGTTTATTGGCGCGGTGTCCCCTTTAATATTCATAGGACAGTGAGGAGGGGGTTTGAAACCATGCCGTCACTTTGGATCTCCATCTCTCCATCTCTCCATCTCTCGTCAGGGCCCGGGTTGACCCCCGTGTCATTATTATTATATATATTTTTTTCCGTCTTGTTTATTGGCGCGGTGTCCCCTTTAATATTCATAGGACTGTGAGGAGGGGGTTTGAAATCATGCCGTCACTTTGGATCTCCATCGCTCCATCTCTCCATCTCTCTGTCTCTTCATCTCTCGTCAGGGCCCGGGTTGACCCCCGTGTCATTATTATTATATATTTTTTTTTCGTCTTGTTTATTGGCGCGGTGTCCTCTTTAATATTCATAGGACTGTGAGGAGGGGGTTTGAAACCATGCCGTCTCTTTGGATCTCCATCTCTCCTTCTCTCGTCAGGGCCCGGGTTGACCAACGTGTCATTATTATTATATATATATATTTTTTTCAGTCTTGTTTATTGGGGCGGTGTCCCGTTTAATATTCATAGGACTGTGAGGACGGGGTTTGAAACCATGGCGTCACTTTGGATTTCCATCTCTCCATCTCTCCATCTCCCCATCTCTCGTCAGGGCCCGGATTGACCCCCGTGTCATTATTATTATATTTTTTTTTTCCGTCTTGTTTATTGGGGCGGTGTCCCCTTTAATATTTATAGTACTGTGAGGAGGGGGTTTGAAACCATGCCATCACTTTGGATCTCCATCTCTCCATTTCTCCATCTCTCCATCTCTCCATCTCTCGTCAGGGCCCGGGTTGACCCCTGTATCATTATTATTATATATATATATATTTTTCCGTCTTGTTTATTGGCGCGGTGTCCCCTTTAATATTCATAGGACTGTGAGGAGGGGGTTTGAAACCATGCCGTCACTTTGGATCTCCCTCTCTCCATCTCTTCATCTCTCGTCAGGGCCCGGGTTGACCCCCGTGTCATTATTATTATATATTCTTTTTTTTCCGTCTTGTTTATTGTCACGGTGTCCCCTTTAATATTCATAGGACTGTGAGGAGGGGGTTTGAAACCATGCCGTCACTTTGGATCTCCATCTCTCCATTTCTCCATCTCTCCATCTCTCGTCAGGGCCCGGGTTGACCCCCGTGTCATTATTATTATATATTTTTTTTCTGTCTTGTTTATTGGTGCGGTTTCCCCTTTAATATTCATAGGACTGTGAGGAGGGGCTTTGAAACCATGCCGTCACTTTGGATCTCCACCTCTCCATCTCTCCATTTCTCGTCAGGGCCCGGGTTGACCCCCGTGTCATTATATATATATATATATATATATATATATATATATATATATATATATATATATATATATTTTTTTTTTTCCGTCTTGTTTATTGGCGCGGTTTCCCCTTTAATATTCATAGGACTGTGAGGAGGGGGTTTAAAACCATTCTGTCACTTTGGATCTCCATCTCTCCATCTCTCGTCAGGGCCCGGGTTGACCCCCGTGTCAATATTATTACATATATTTTTTTTTCCGTCTTGTTTATTTGCGCGGTGTCTCCTTTAATATTCAGAGGACTGTGAGGATGGGGTTTGAAACCATTCTGTCACTTTGGATCTCCATCTCTCCATCTCTCGTCAGGGCCCGGGTTGACCCCCGTGTCATTATTATTATATATATATATATTTTTTTTGTCTTGTTTATTGGTGCGGTGTCCCCTTTAATATTCATAGGACTGTGAGGAGGGGGTTTGAAACTATGCCGTCGTTTTGGATCTCCATCTCTCCATCTCTTGTCAGGGCCCTGGTTGACCCCTGTGTCATTATTATTATATATTTTTTAATTTTTATTTGTTTCCGTCTTGTTTATTGGCGCAGTGTCCCCTTTAATATTCATAGGACTGTGAGGAGGGGGTTTGAAACCATGCTGTCACTTTGGATCTCCATCTCTCCATCTCTCATCAGGGCCCGGGTTGACCCCCGTGTCATTATTATTATATATATTTTTTCTGTCTTGTTTATTGGTGCGGTGTCCCCTTTAATATTCATAGGACTGTGAGGAGGGGGTTTGAAACCATGCCGTCTCTTTGGATCTCCATCTCTCCTTCTCTCAATCTCTCCATCTCTCGTCAGGGCCCGGGTTGACCCCCGTGTCATTATTATTATATATTTTTTTTTCCGTCTTGTTTATTGGCACGGTGTCCCCTTTAATATTCATAGTACTGTGAGGAGGGGGTTTGAAACCATGCCGTCACTTTGGATCTCCATCTCTCCATTTCTCCATCTCTCCATCTCTCCATCTCTCGTCAGGGCCCGGGTTGACCCCCGTGTCATTATATATATATATAATTTTTTTTCCGTCTTGTTTATTGGCGCGGTGTCCCCTTTAATATTCATAGGACAGTGAGGAGGGGGTTTGAAACCATTCCGTCACTTTGGATCTCCATCTCTCCATCTCTCGTCAGGGCCCGGGTTGACCCCCGTGTCAATATTATTACATATATATTTTTTTCCGTCTTGTTTATTGGCGTGGTGTCCCCTTTAATATTCATAGGACTGTGAGGAGGGGGTTTGAAACCATGCCAGCTCTTTGGATCTCCATCTCTCCTTATCTCCATCTCTCGTCAGGGCCCGGGTTGACCCCCGTGTCATTATTATTATATATATATATATTTTTCAGTCTTGTTTATTGGCGCGGTGTCCCGTTTAATATTCATAGGACTGTGAGGAGGGGGTTTGAAACCATGCCGTCACTTTGGATCTCCATCTCTCCATCTCTCGTCAGGGCTCGGGTTGACCCCCGTGTCATTATTATTATATATTTTTTTTTCGTCTTGGTTATTGGCACGGTGTCCCCTTTAATATTCATAGGACTGTGAGGAGGGGGTTTGAAACCATGCAGTCACTTTGGATCTCCATCTCTCCATTTCTCCATCTCTACATCTCTCCATCTCTCGTCAGGGCCCGGGTTGACCCCCGTGTCATTATTATTATATATATATATATTTTTCCGTCTTGTTTATTGGCGCAGTGTCCCCTTTAATATTCATAGGACTGTGAGGAGGGGGTTTGAAACCATGCCGTCACTTTGGATCTCCATCTCTCCATCTCTTCATCCCTCCTTCTCTTGTCAGGGCCCGGGTTGACCCCCGTGTCATTATATATATATATATATATATATATATTTTTTTTCATCTTGTTTATTGGCGCGGTTTCCCCTTTAATATTCATAGGACTGTGAGGAGGGGGTTTGAAACCATGCCGTCACTTTGGATCTCCATCTCTCGTCAGGGCTCGGGTTGACCCCCGTGTCATTATTATTATATATTTTTTTTCGTCTTGTTTATTGGCACCGTGTCCCCTTTAATATTCATAGGACTGTGAGGAGGGGGTTTGAAACCATGCAGTCACTTTGGATCTCCATCTCTCCATTTCTCCATCTCTACATCTCTCCATCTCTCGTCAGGGCCCGGGTTGACCCCCGTGTCATTATTATTATATATATATATATTTTTCCGTCTTGTTTATTGGCGCAGTGTCCCCTTTAATATTCATAGGACTGTGAGGAGGGGGTTTGAAACCATGCCGTCACTTTGGATCTCCATCTCTCCATCTCTCCATCCCTCCATCTCTTGTCAGGGCCCGGGTTGACCACTGTGTCATTATTATTATTATTATATATATATATATTGTGAGGGGGTTAGCTCGGCAGCGGGTGTGTGTGACCCCCGAGATGGGCTCCCCACACAAAAACAGGCCCAGCAAACGGAGGTTGTGGTTTTCAAAATCAAAAAGGTGCGGTTTATTTTCTATTTACAGTGACAAAACACAGCAAAGCAAAAGAAACATAAACAAAATAAATCCTGGTCAACTTGACCTCTGACTAACCATACAGGTTTCCTAACTAACAACTGGGATCAGCCTAGTGCTGTCCTAGTCCCTAAGTCCCTGGTTTTAAATGTCCAAGCAAATAGCCACACAGGCTTTGTCTCACCGCACAGGGGTTCACTCTCCCTAGACAGTCCACACAGGTCTGGTTCCAGGCATGAGCTAACATCTAATGAAGCTGGGAGTTCTTATAGAGGCCTAAATGAGCTGACAAGCTTCAGCTGGTCTCATCAACTCCCTGTCTGTACGACGCCCCACACTCTCCCTAGAGGTATGAGTCATCCATGAGCCCACTAGCCTTATACAACTCTCCACCTAGTTGTATAAGTCGGCGTAAAGCCTGAATCTGGGCGAAATATATCTACCCCCCTGGATGCAACCAGGTGACTTTACCTTCCTGCTGTCACATACCCCCCCCTCTTGTTTTAACCTCGGGGTTGGAACACCAGCAATCAGGCATTCATGTACTCGAGACAAAGCATCCACATTCCCCATTTGAATGCCAGGGCGATGCTTTACTGTGAAGTTGAATTCCTGGAGGGCCAGGAACCACCTATTCACTCTTCTATTTGTTTCCTTGTTTTGAGCCATCCACTTTAACGGAGCGTGATCCGTAACCATGTCAAAGTGCCTACCTAGCAGGTAGTACCGAAGGGAATCTAGAGCCCACTTCACCGCTAAACACTCCTTTTCAACGGTGGCGTAATTTACCTCATGGGACTTCAACTTCCTGCTGAGGTAAATGACTGGGTGCTCTTCCCCGTTCCAGACCTGGGACAATACTGCTCCTAACCCCACATCTGACGCATCACTTTGTACGACAAAGTCTTTAGAGAAGTCGGGTGAGTACAACACTGGCTGGCTACATAAGGCTTGTTTCAAGAATTGGAATGCTGCCTCAGCCTCGGGGGTCCATTTAATCATGACCGACCCTTTCCCCTTCGTCAGGTTGGTTAGGGGCACAGCCTTAGAAGCAAAGTGGGGAATGAATCGCCGATAATACCCAGCGATTCCCAGAAAGGCTCATACCCGCTTCTTGCTGTTGGGACGTGGCCAACTCTGGATGGCCTCGACTTTGTTGAGTTGGGGTTTTATTACTCCCCTCCCAATGGTGTACCCAAGATATTTGGCCTCCTCCTGCCCAATGGTACACTTCTTGGGGTTAGCCGTAAACCCCGCTTCCCGAACAGAGTCCAGGACTGCTTGCACTTTTGGCAGATGTGAGGCCCAATCTGTGCTATGGACAATTATGTCATCCAGGTAAGCCGCAGCATACTTCCGATGGGGCCTCAGCATCTGGTCCATTTTCCGCTGGAATGTGGCCGGCGCATTCTGTAACCCAAACGGCATTCTTTTATATTGGAACGCCCCGTCTGGGGTTACAAATGCGGTTTTCTCTTTGGCCGACTTGGCCAGGGAGATTTGCCAATACCCTTTTGTGAGGTCAAGAGTCGTCATGTATCGGGCTGTTCCCAGCCGGTCGATCAACTCATCTATACGTGGCATGGGGTAGGTGTCAAATTTTGTAACTTTGTTCAACTGTCGAAAATCGTTACAAAATCGCCAGCTCCCATCCGGTTTAGGCACCAACACAATGGGACTAGACCAATCACTATGGGACTCCTCTATCACCCCTAAGTTCAGCATTTTCTGTACTTCCTCCCGTATTGCCTCCCGTCGGGCCTCTGGGATCCGATAGGGTTTTAACTTCACCCTTTCACCGGGCGGGGTAATGATGTCATGCTCTACCCCAGATGTTTGTCCCGGCAGCTCAGAGAATACCTCCTTGTTGCGAAGCACAAACTCCTTAACCTCCTGTTGTTGGGGTTTGTGACAAGGTGGCTGCTATTCCAACCTCCGGAATCACGCAACCAGTTTGAGCTGGTGACCAAGTGTCTGCGACTAGGGACTCTCTATCCCTCCAGGCTTTCAACAGATTAACGTGATAGATCTGTTCGGGCTTTCGCCTTCCTGGTTGTCTGACCTTGTAATTCACTTCGCTCACTTTTTCCATTATCTCGTAGGGGCCTTGCCATTTGGCAAGGAATTTACTTTCAACCGTAGGGACAAGTACCAGTATCCTATCCCCCGGGGAAAAGGTACGGGTCTTGGCTGCACGGTTGTACACTCTCTGCTGTGCTAACTGCGCTTGGGCCAAATGTTCCTTCACGATGGGCATTACCTGTGCAATTCGGTCTTGCATCAGGGCGACATGCTCAATCACACTCCTGTGGGGAGAACTCTCACTTTCCCAAGTTTCCTTGGCAATATCCAACAGCCCTCTTGGGTGTCTCCCATACAGTAACTCAAAGGGGGAGAATCCCGTAGAGGATTGGGGCACCTCCCTAATAGCAAACATCAGATAAGGAAGTAGACAGTCCCAATCCTTTCCATCTCTATCCACCACTTTCTTCAACATTTGTTTTAGGGTTTTGTTGAACCTTTCAACCAGCCCATCGGTTTGGGGGTGATACACAGATGTACGTAATTGCGTCACTTTGAACAATTTACACAGCTCCTTCATAACCCGGGACATAAAGGGTGTACCTTGGTCCGTAAGCAGTTCTTTACAAATACCCACCCGGCTAAACACAAGAGATAGCTCTTTGGCTATGGTTTTGGCCGAGGTATTTCGGAGAGGGATCGCTTCTGGATAACGGGTGGCATAGTCCATTATAACTAATATGTACTGGTGCCCCCTAGCGGACTTGATTATAGGACCTACCAAATCCATGGCGATCCTCTCAAACGGGACCTCAATGATGGGTAGAGGGACCAGCGGGCTACGGAAATGTGGCATCGGGTCCGACCTCTGACACACAGGGCAGGAGGAACAATAATTTTCTATGTCCTTCATCACCCCCGGCCAATAGAATCTCTGTAATACCCTCTCTCGGGTTTTCTCTGTCCCCAGATGACCTCCAAGAATGTGCCCATGGGCCAACTCCAACACCAACTTCCTGTAAGGTTTGGGCACCACAAGCTGCTCAACGGTTTCTTCTGCCCTTTTTGCCACCCGATACAGTAGGTCCTTCTCTACGCTGAAGTATGGGTAAGTGCAGGTATTATCTGGGTTCACTAACTCGCCATCTATTTTCACTACGTTTTCCTGTGCCTTTATTAGGGCGGGGTCTTTCAACTGTTCTGTGGCAAAGTTTTCCCTGTGAACCTCAAGATCAGAAAACTCCACAGACGGTAGGTTTTCGTCTGAGGAGGTGGGCTCCTCTCCAGTTTCTTGAGTCTCCCCTGCCAATACTGATAAGGGAAATTCCGGAGAGTCCTCACCACTCTCAGGGGAGTTCTGGCTATCACATTCCTGGTACATAGGGGCACAGTGGGGGGCTCAGGATCATCCCACAGTTCCCAGAACTTCGGAAAATCCCTTCCCACAATGGCGTCATGCGGTAACTGAGATACTAAGCCCACTGGATGAGAGAGGGTACCTTTGGGGGTCTCGAAACACACTGTAGTCACTGGATACTCTCGGGTGTCCCCATGCACACAAATAACAGCTACCTTGCTATTCCCAGAGACCTCTGTTTTAACTAACTCAGCCTTTATCAGGGTCACAAGGCTACCTGAATCCAGCAATACCACAACATTTCTACCATTAACACACATTTTGCATAAATGTTTCTCAGTTCCTCGAATGGCAGTGCATGCGACTGTCGCACACAGCGACTGACGTCTGCCCGTCAGAAAGTCACACTGCATGGGTTCCTCCACAACCGGGCAATTGGCTGCAATATGTCCCGCTTGCCGGCAGCGGTAGCAAACGATCTTTCTTGCGGCCTCTTGAGCCGCTGATTTCCCAGGCTGTTCTCGCCAAACTTGGGGTAGAGCTCCCACCCTCTCACTCTCTCCACCCTCACCCCTTGGAATCCTCTTATCTGCCCCTGGGGATGGTCTGGTCTTAGGGTGGAAAGTCCGAGTGTCTCTGGAAGAGGCCGTCAGGTTCTCTGTAGCCAAGTATTTCTCCACACGATCCACAAGACCATCGGCCGTCTCTGGGTCTCCATGGCTTACCCACTTTTGGATGGCAGTAGGAAGAGCTCTCAAAAACCGATCCATTACAACACGTTCCACAATCTTTGGTGCGGACAAAGTCTCTGGCTGTAGCCACTTTCTGCTCAGGTGAATGAGATCATACATTTGAGACCTGGGGGGTTTTCCAAGCTGGAAAGTCCAGTTATGCACACGCTGAGCCCGGACAGCCTGGGTGACACCCAGCCTTGCCAATATTTCAGCTTTTAGCATCGCATAGTCTTTTGCTTGGTTAGGCTCTAGGTCATAGTAAGCTTTCTGCGATTCACCAGTTAACAGAGGAGCCACCAGTCCAGCCCACTGCTCCTCAGGCCACTTTTCTCTTTCAGCGGTCCTTTCAAATGTGGTCAAAAATACCTCTGGATCATCCTCTCCAGTCATTTTTGTCAATAAACGACTCACCCCAAAGGACGCGGTATTAGTGGGACGGCTTTCCTCACTGGTCTGCGGACGTTGCTGCATTGCTGCTTCCATCTGTTGTTGTAGTCTCTGCTCTTGCTTCTGTAACAGGTCTATGAAGCGGGCCTCAGATTGCTGCTGGGCTTGTTGCTGAGCCTCCAGACTCTGTTGCAAAGTTGCGTTTGTCTGCTGCTGGGCTGCAAGGCTCTGTTGATGAGCTTGCTGCTGGGCTGCAAGGCTCTGTTGATGAGCTTGCTGCTGGGCTGCGAAGTTCTGTTGTTGAGCTGCAAGGCTCTTTTGCAAACCTGCATTTGTCTGCTGTTGATTGGCATTTGCTAGAGCCAGCTGCTTCAGTATCTCCTCCATGCTGGCTTAAAAAAAAACTGCCCGCATTCTCCACCAACTGTGAGGGGGTTAGCTCGGCAGCGGGTGTGTGTGACCCCCGAGATGGGCTCCCCACACAAAAACAGGCCCAGCAAACGGAGGTTGTGGTTTTCAAAATCAAAAAGGTGCGGTTTATTTTCTATTTACAGTGACAAAACACAGCAAAGCAAAAGAAACATAAACAAAATAAATCCTGGTCAACTTGACCTCTGACTAACCATACAGGTTTCCTAACTAACAACTGGGATCAGCCTAGTGCTGTCCTAGTCCCTAAGTCCCTGGTTTTAAATGTCCAAGCAAATAGCCACACAGGCTTTGTCTCACCGCACAGGGGTTCACTCTCCCTAGACAGTCCACACAGGTCTGGTTCCAGGCATGAGCTAACATCTAATGAAGCTGGGAGTTCTTATAGAGGCCTAAATGAGCTGACAAGCTTCATCTGGTCTCATCAACTCCCTGTCTGTACGACGCCCCACACTCTCCCTAGAGGTATGAGTCATCCATGAGCCCACTAGCCTTATACAACTCTCCACCTAGTTGTATAAGTCGGCGTAAAGCCTGAATCTGGGCGAAATATATCTACCCCCCTGGATGCAACCAGGTGACTTTACCTTCCTGCTGTCACAATATATATATATATATATATATATATTTTCCATCTTGTTTATTGGCGCGGTGTCCCCTTTAATATTCATAGGACTGTGAGGAGGGGGTTTGAAACCATGCCGTCACTTTGGATCTCCATCTCTCCATCTCTCGTCAGGGTCCGGGTTGACCCCCGTGTCAATATTATTACATATATTTTTTTTTCCGTCTTGTTTATTGGCGAGCGGTGTCCCCTTTAATATTTATAGGACTGTGAGGAGGGGGTTTGAAACCATGCCGTCACTTTGGATCTCCATCTCTCCATCTCTCCATCTCTCGTCAGGGCCCGGGTTGACCCCCGTGTCAATATTATTACATATATATGTTTTTTCCATCTTGTTTATTGGCGCGGTGTCCCCTTTAATATTCATAGGACTGTGAGGAGGGGGTTTGAAACCATGCCGTCTCTTTGGATCTCCATCTCTCCTTCTCTCCATCTCTCCATCTCTCGTCAGGGCCCGGGTTGACCCCCGTGTCATTATTATTATATATTTTTTTTCCGTCTTGTTTATTGGCGCGGTGTCCCCTTTAATATTCATAGTACTGTGAGGAGGGGGTTTGAAACCATGCCGTCACTTTGGATCTCCATCTCTCCATTTCTCCATCTCTCCATCTCTCCATCTCTCGTCAGGGCCCGGGTTGACCCCCGTGTCATTATATATATATATATATATATATATATATATATATATATATTTTTTTTTTCCGGCTTGTTTATTGGCGTGGTGTCCCATTTAATATTCATAGGACTGTGAGTAGGGGGTTTGAAACCATGCCGTCTCTTTGGATCTCCATCTCTCCTTCTCTCCATCTCTCCATCTCTCGTCAGGGCCCGGGTTGACCCCCGTGTCATTATTATTATATATATATATATATATATATATATATTTTTCAGTCTTGTTTATTGGCGCGGTGTCCCGTTTAATATTCATAGGACTGTGAGGAGGGGGTTTGAAACCATGCCGTCACTTTGGATCTCCATCTCTCCATCTCTCGTCAGGGCTCGGGTTGACCCCCGTGTCATTATTATTATATATTTTTTTCCGTCTTGTTTATTGGCACGGTGTCTCCTTTAATATTCATAGGACTGTGAGGAGGGGGTTTGAAACCATGCCGTCACTTTGGATCTCCATCTCTCCATCTCTCCATCCCTCCATCTCTTGTCAGGGCCCGGGTTGACCCCCGTGTCATTATTATTATATATATATATATATTTTTTTTTTTTCCATCTTGTTTATTGGCGCGGTGTCCCCTTTAATATTCATAAGACTGTGAGGAGGGGGTATGAAACCATGCCGTCACTTTGGATCTCCATCTCTCCATCTCTCCATCTCTCGTCAGGGCCCGGGTTGACCCCTGTGTCAATATTATTACATATATATTTTTTTCCGTCTTGTTTATTGGCGCGGTGTCCCCTTTAATATTTATAGGACTGTGAGGAGGGGGTTTGAAAGCATGCCGTCACTTTGGATCTCCATCTCTCCATCTCTCGTCAGGGCCCGGGTTGACCCCCGTGTCATTATTTTTATATATATATATATATATTTTTTTTTTCCATCTTGTTTATTGGCACGGTGTCCCCTTTAATTTTCATAGGACTGTGAGGAGAGGGTTTGAAACCATGCCGTCACTTTGGATCTCCACCTCTCCATCTCTCCATCTCTCCATTTCTCGTCAGGGCCCGGGTTGACCCCTGTGTCATTATATATATATATATATATATATATATATATATATATATATATATATATATAATATATTTTTTTTTTCCGTCTTGTTTATTGGCGCGGTTTCCCCTTTAATATTCATAGGACTGTGAGGAGGGGGTTTGAAACCATGTAGTCACTTTGGATCTCCATCTCTCCATCACTTCATCTCTCGTCAGGGCCCGTGTTGACCCCCGTGTCATTATTATTATATATATATATTTTTTTTTTCTGTGTTGTTTATTGGTGCGGTGTCCCCTTTAATATTCATAGGACTGTGAGGAGGGGGTTTGAAACCATGCCGTCACTTTGGATCTCCATCTCTCCATCTCTCGTCAGGGCCCGGGTTGACCCCCGTGTCAATATTATTACATATATTTTTTTTTTCCGTCTTGTTTATTGGCGCGGTGTCCCCTTTAATATTCATAGGACTGTGAGGATGGGGTTTGAAACCATTCTGTCACTTTGGATCTCCATCTCTCCATCTCTCGTCAGGGCCCGGGTTGACCCCCGTGTCATTATATATATATATATATATATATATATATATTTTTTTTTTTCCGTCTTGTTTATTGGTGCGGTGTCCCCTTTAATATTCATAGTACTGTGAGGGGGGGGGGGGTTTGAAACCATGCCGTCACTTTGGATCTCCATCTCTCCATTTCTCCATCTCTCCATCTCTCGTCAGGGCCCGGGTTGACCCCCGTGTCATTATTATTATATATATATATATTTCTTTCTCATACATCACGGGACACAGAGCGGCATAGTCATTACTATGTGGGTTATATAGTTTACCTTCAGGTGCTGGCACTGGCAACTTCCAAACCGGAAGTACCCTCCCCTATATAAGCCCCTCCCATCCAGGAGCACCTCAGTTTTTTTGCCAGTGTCTAAGGTGTTGGCCAAGAAGTAACATGTGTTTTTCACTGAGCTTGCGTACAGGTTCTTTTGGGCCTCAGTAAGCTATTCCGGATCCAACCAAAAAAGCTTCATAGCTAAACGGTCAGTACCCGGGCCTTGCAGAGAAGAGCAAGGTTTTGCCTGTAATGCTTTTCTTAGGAGAACTGGACCCTGGGATCCAGAGCTCTGGTCATACCCACGACTAAGATGCTTTCTGTGCAGGGTGCTATACAGGTCCAGCGGAGTGGAATCCTTGGGAACCCGGTCCCTGAAGGTTTAATTACAATGCCTGCCGTGAGAGGTGAAGTTTGGGCTTCTGTGGACCAAACAGAGTCCTGCGGCGGGGAAAAGGTAAGTGGGGGCCCCCCAGGAACTTGGTTCTATTAGGGGACCCCCAAGCCTAATATGTCTTTCTGCCTGTTACCTAACGGTATTCCCGCTAAATATCTGTGCATGCCTGTAACTACTAAAAAAATGTAATAATTTTAATAGTGGTCAAGAAAAAAAAAAAAAAAAATAGACAGACCGCGGTACCTGTGTTAATCCACTAGAGGCCGCTGTGGAACGTTTCTTGTCATGTGGACTTTTTTCTTTTCATCAGAGTCAAGTCCAGGCAGATGGTGACTTCTCTTGTGGGAAACTGCTTCCTCTGCCATGTTGCAATGCTCGTCCATCCCCCGGCCTGCGGCAAAAGGGCCCTGTCTCCTGTCCCTAGTTTTCTTTTTCAAAAAAGAGCGCCGAAGGCGCACGTGCCCGCGCGCGAGCGTGTGCACGCGCCTCTATATATAGAGGTGAGCTGGAAAAGGGGGCGGAGCTTGGGGGATGACGCTCTGTGCGCGCCGCAGCACTTCTGTGCATGTGCGGGCGTCCCAGCATGTTAAAAGGCACAATTATGTGTTGTGAGCTGGCTATGGAGTGCAGAGACAGAGCTGGCAGCATCCCCATAGAAAGGCACATTAGTAGACACCAACTGTTTTTATAGCAGCAATTGTGCTAGACTATTGTCAGTAAGTGGTGTATTTTGGCTGGAATACCTCAGCTTTGGGCTTAGGAATATGCCGTCTAAAAACTCCGGGACTAAAAATCCCAGGAAGCATAGGGGGTCTCCATCGGGCTCTGAGGATCTTGGGCATGCTTCGGCTGCACCAATCTCTACTGAAGAATCAGAGGTTAGTGACCGTAGAGCACCCTCAGGAGTACCTGGTACTGTGGCTGTCCTCAGTTCACCTGCTCCTGTGTATGTAACAGAGGAGGTTTTTTCCTCAGCTCTGGGAGGGCTGGAAGAGAGATTGTCAACATTGATCGCTGCTTCCCTGTCAGAGGGAAAGCGTGCCCGATCTCCGTCTCCTCCCTCAGAGTGCCTGTTAGCAGAGCAACAGTCCCATACAGGGATCGACCTACCTGAAGGGGATCAGGATGAGGTTGATTCTGTTGTAGAGGAATCAACAGTGGAAGAGCCATTCTCAGCATCACATGCTGAAAGATTATGGGTTCAGTCCCTGACTAACATGGTCCGATCAGCATTTAAAATGCCTCTTGCGGAGCCATCATCCACTTCTGTCTCCTCGTTGGGGTCGCTAAAAGCTCCCCAGACTGTTTGTTCCTTTCCAATCCATCCTTTACTGGAAGGGCTCATTTACCAGGATTGGGAACATCCTGATAAAATATTTACTCCTCCCAAGAGATTTCAGGTGGTCTATCCCATGGAGGATAAGTTCATCAAAAAATGGAGGGTCCCTACAGTGGACGCAGCCATCTCTTGTGTGAATAAATCACTGACATGTCCAGTGGATAATGTCCAAATATTCAAGGACCCAATAGATAAAAAATTGGAGTCCTTATTAAAATCTGCTTTTGCTACAGCAGGCTTGGTGACACAACCAGCAGTGGCAGCTATTGGGGTCTGCCAAGCAGTGAAGGATCAGTTGAAACAGGTCTTAAGGGACTTGCCAGATCAGCAGGCCCTTGCCCTAGCTGATCTACCTAGGGCCTTATGCTTTGCGGTTGACGCTATAAAGGATTCAATCCATCAGGCCTCCCGCCTTACGCTGTCTGTAGTACATATGCGCAGGCTTCTATGGCTCAAAAACTGGTCTGCTGAAGCCCCCTGTAAAAAATTGCTGGTCAGCTTCCCATTTCATGGTGAACGCTTATTCGGGGAAGACCTGGACAGATATATCCAGAAAATTTCCAGCGGTAAAAGTACACTCTTGCCGGTTAAAAACAGAGTTAGAGGTCCCTCTTTTAAGAGGCCTGCTTCTCCAGTCCCTAGGACATCGGCTGTGAAACAGTTCCGACGGCCTCCTCGGTCAAATCCCGGGGGTAAAAATCAGGGACAATCGCAGGGTAACAAGAAGCCCTGGGTCAGGAAAGGTACAAAACCTCCCCCAAAGTCAAATGCATGAAGGGTTGCCCCCACTCAATCGGGTGGGGGGAAGACTTCAGTTGTTCGCAGAGACCTGGCGGGACACGATCAGAGACAGATGGGTGCTCTCCGCAGTAAGTCTGGGATACAAATTGGAGTTAAAAGACTCCCCTCCTTCCCATTTTATAAGGTCGAACGTGCCAAGGGATCCCCGGAAGAGAGGATCCCTCCTGTTGGCACTAGAACAACTATTGCTCCAAGCAGTAATTATGGAGGTCCCCCTAGAAGAATGGGGGTTCGGGTTTTACTCAAACCTCTTTACAGTCCCAAAGCCAAACGGGGACGTGAGGCCCATATTAAATCTAAAAGGGCTAAACAAATTCCTACATATCAGGACTTTCCGGATGGAGTCGATCCGATTGGTGGCCACTGCCCTACAAGGGGAGGAATGGTTAGCCTCGATCGACATCAAAGATGCTTATTTGCACATTCCCATCTTTCCAGTCCACCAAAAATTTCTACGCTTTGCAGTAGAAGGGCGCCATTTTCAGTTCAGAGCCTTACCCTTCGGTCTGGCCACAGCACCACGCGTGTTCACAAAAATTCTGGCCCCATTATTGGCCAATTTAAGAACACGAGGTGTAACGATAATGGCATATCTAGACGACTTGTTGCTGATAGACCACTCAGTGGAAAAACTAGAAGTGGTTGTTCACGAGACAATCGAGTATCTGGAATCTCACGGTTGGATTATCAACCGAGACAAGTCAGCCCTAAAACCAGTCAAAAGTCTGGAATACTTGGGGCTAAGGCTGGATTCAGACCAGAGAAAAAAAATTCTTGCCTCAAGAAAAGGTGTCGTCTTTGAGAGATTTGATCCACCTAGTGGGTACAAAAAGACAGCCATCCATACGCCTGTGCATGAGGCTGCTGGGAAAAATGGTGGCATCATTCGAAGCAGTACCCTACGGTCAATTCCATTCAAGGAATTTGCAAAGGGCTATACTGTCAGCCTGGAACAAAAAAGTTCAGGCCCTAGACTTACCAATGTCCTTGTCCCCTTCCGTTCGCAAGAGCCTCCGTTGGTGGTTGGTTCCCCAGAATCTGGAAAAAGGGAAATCCTTCAGTCCGATTTCTTGGAAGGTGGTCACTACAGATGCCAGCCTTATAGGCTGGGGAGCAGTACTGGAGCAATGGTCTCTCCAGGGCAGATGGTCGGATGCAGAAAAGGCCCTGCCCATCAATCTCTTAGAGATACGAGCAGCCCGGTATGCCCTAGTAGCATGGACATCCAAACTCCAAGGGTCCCCTGTCAGAATTCAATCGGACAATGCCACGGCAGTGGCATATATCAATCATCAGGGTGGCACCAGGAGTCGTGCAGCCCAGAGGGAAGTAAATTGCATCCTGAAATGGGCAGAAAGATATGTCCCAGCCATATCCGCGGTATTCATTCCAGGAGTGGAGAATTGGAAGGCGGACTTTCTAAGTCGCCAACAATTATGCCCAGGGGAATGGTCCCTTCACCCCGAGGTTTTCCGGACAATATGTCAGCGGTGGGGAACACCGGATGTAGATCTGCTAGCATCTAGATTCAACGCAAAGGTGGACAGGTTTGTCTCTTGGACAAGGGATCCCCTAGCTTGCGGCTCGGATGCCCTAGTGTTCCCTTGGGATCAGTTCAAGCTGATATATGCATTCCCACCGCCACAATTGTTACCTCGATTACTCCGCAGAATCAGGGTAGAAAAGAAACCAGTGATTCTGGTGGCTCCAGCGTGGCCCCGAAGAGCATGGTACGCGGAGATTGTAAAAATGTCTGTGGGGAGTCCTTGGACCCTCCCACATCGTCCGGACCTGCTTTCGCAAGGACCGATATACCACCCTTCCTTACCAGCCCTAGGTTTGACGGCCTGGCTATTGAAGCCCACATTCTAAAAAAGAGAGGTCTCTCTAATCCTGTGGTATCTACCATGATCAATGCCAGGAAGCCGGTATCCAGGCAGATCTACTATAGAATCTGGAAGGCGTACATCGCCTGGTGTGAGGCCAAGAAATGGCATCCACGTAAGTACGTAATAGGTAGGATTCTGGACTTCCTACAGTGGGCTGTAGATAGGAAGCTTGCCTTGAGTACTATCAAGGGTCAGATTTCGGCCTTGTCAATATTTTTTCAGAGGCCCTTGGCTTTGCATTCACTAGTCAAAGCCTTTATACAAGGAGTGATGCATATTAGCCCGGTTAATATTCCCATATGTCCATGGGACTTAAACCTGGTTCTGTCGGTTCTACAGAAACAACCATTTGAACCATTACAGCATATTTCCCTGGTTCTTCTCACCAGGAAATTGATTTTTCTAGTAGCCATTTGTTCGGCCAAAATAGTGTCGGAATTAGCCGCTATGTCCTGTAGGGAGCCATATCTGGTTATCCATAAGGACAGAGTAGTGTTACGTCCTCATCCAGCCTTTCTTCCTAAGGTGGTATCGAGGTTTCATTTGAACCAAGATGTGGTTCTTCCTTCTTTTTTCCCCAAACCTAGTTCAGTAGAGGAAAAATTATTACATTCTTTGGATGTAGTAAGAGCAGTTAAAGCTTATCTAAAATAAGGTGACCAGATTTTTTAAATTAAATCCGGGGACATATTTATTTTTTTACTAGTAATGGCGGTAATCAGCGAATCTCTGCCCGTCGCCGCCCGCCTCATAGCCTGTCAAGTCTTACTCTCCGGGCCCCAGCTACTACTGGGTGGGGAGCGAAAGGAAGGCAAGGAGATAATCAGGCAGGCGGCTGTCCAGGACTTGAGCCAAGGCAGAAGAACATGTAAGCGGGAGCGAAATGGGCATGCACCCGAAACTGAAGAAATATTCCCTCCGCTCCGACCAGCACATGATCATCAGAAAAGGGCACAGATAATGGAAAAAAATACACCCCCCTAAGCTAGTAGGAGCGGCGGAGCGGGGGTGTGTAATTCAGATTTTTTTTTATTATTCTGCACTGACTGTCTTTGAAATTGCCCCAACTCTTGTTCAAATCCAATCCGGGGACAAAACTGGGGACAGACTTGGTTCGGGGACAGTGTCCTCAATCCGGGGACTGTCCCCTGAAACCGGGGATGTCTGGTCACCCTAATCTAAAAGCCACTGCTCAGATTCGCAGAACGGATACTTTGTTTATTCTGCCGGAAGGCCCCAGAAAGGGTCAGGCAGCGTCAAAATCTACTTTAGCCAAGTGGATTCGACAGGTCATAATGCAAGCCTATGGCTTGAGAAGGAGACCGCCTCCGTTCAAAGTTAGGGCGCACTCCACGAGAGCAGTTGGAACTTCATGGGCAGTGCATCACCAGGCCTCCCTGGCTCAAATCTGTAAGGCCGCAACATGGTCTTCAGTACACACGTTTACTAGGTTCTACCAGGTGGACGTTAGAAGTCAGGAGGATGTCGCCTTTGGGCGCAGTGTGTTGCAGGCCGCAAAAGATCCTCATGTCAGATAGCGCTCAGCTTATGTATGGTGTATCCCCCCCCCCCTCATTGGGCATTGCTTTAGGACATCCCACATAGTAATGACTATGCCGCTCTGTGTCCCGTGATGTACGAGAAAGAAAATAGGATTTTTATAACAGCTTACCTGTAAAATCCTTTTCTTGGAGTACATCACGGGACACAGAGCTCCCACCCCTCTTTTGGGGACACTTATTGCTTTGCTACAAAACTGAGGTGCTCCCGGATGGGAGGGGCTTATATAGGGGAGGGTACTTCCGGTTTGGAAGTTGCCAGTGCCAGCACCTGAAGGTAAACTATATAACCCACATAGTAATGACTATGCCGCTCTGTGTCCCGTGATGTACTCCAAGAAAAGGATTTTACAGGTAAGCTGTTATAAAAATCCTATTTTTTCCGTCTTGTTTATTGGCGCGGTGTCCCCTTTAATATTCATAGGACTGTGAGGAGGGGGTTTGAAACCATGCCGTCACTTTGGATCTCCATCGCTCCATCTCTCCATCTCTCTGTCTCTCCATCTCTCGTCAGGGCCCGGGTTGACCCCCGTGTCATTATTATTATATATATATATATATATATATATATATATATATATATATATATTTTTTTTTCCGTCTTGTTTATTGGCGCGGTGTCCCCTTTAATATTCATAAGACTGTGAGGAGGGGGTTTGAAACCATGCCGTCACTTTGGATCTCCATCTCTCCATCTCTCCATCTCTCCATCTCTCGTCAGGGCCCGGTTTGACCCCCGTGTCATTATTATTATACATATTTTCTTTCCGTCTTGTTTATTGGCGCGGTGTCCCCTTTAATAGTCATAGGACTGTGAGGAGGGGGTTTGAAACCATGCCATCACTTTGGATCTCCATCTCTCCATCTCTCGTCAGGGCCCGGGTTGACCCCTGTGTCATTATTATTATATATATATATTTTTTCCGTCTTGTTTATTGGCGCGGTGTCCCCTTTATTATTCATAGGACTGTGAGGAAGGGGTTTGAAACCATGCCGTAACTATGGATCTCCATCTCTCCATCTCTCCATCTCTCGTCAGGGCCCGGGTTGACTCCCGTGTCATTATTATTATATATATATATATTTTTTTCCGTCTTGTTTATTGGCGCGGTGTATATATTTTTTTCCGTCTTCCGTCTTCCGTCTTTGTCCCCTTTAATATTCATAGGACTGTGAGGAGGGGGTTTGAAACCATGCCGTCAATTTAGATCTCCATCTCTCCATCACTTCATCTCTCCATCTCTCGTCAGGGCCCGGGTTGACCCCCGTGTCATTATTATTATATATATATATTTTTTTTCTGTCTTGTTTATTGGCGCGGTGTCCCCTTTAATATTCATAAGACTGTGAGGAGGGGGTATGAAATCATGCCGTCACTTTGGATCTCCATCTCTCCATCTCTCCATCTCTCGTCAGGGCCTGGGTTGACCCCTGTGTCAATATTATTACATATATTTTTTTTTCTGTCTTGTTTATTGGCGCGGTGTCCCCTTTAAAATTTATAGGACTGTGAGGAGGGGGTTTGAAACCATGCTTCACTTTGGATCTCCATCTCTCCATCTCTCGTCAGGGCCCGGGTTGACCCCCGTGTCATTATTTTTATATATATATATATATTTTTTTCCGTCTTGTTTATTGGCACGGTGTCCCCTTTAATTTTCATAGGACTGTGAGGAGAGTGTTTGAAACCATGCCGTCACTTTGGATCTCCATCTCTCCATCTCTTGTCAGGGCCCTGGTTGACCCCCGTGTCAATATTATTGCATATATTTTTTTTTCCGTCTTGTTTATTGGCGCGGTGTCCCCTTTAATATTCATAGGACTGTGAGGATGGGGTTTGAAACCATTCTGTCACTTTGGATCTCCATCTCTCCATCTCTCATCAGGGCCCGGGTTGACCCCCGTGTCATTATTATTATATATATATATATATTTTTTTTTCCGTCTTGTTTATTGGCGCAGTGTCCCCTTTAATATTCATAGGACTGTGCGGAGGGGGTTTGAAACCATGCCGTCTCTTTGGATCTCCATCTCTCCTTCTCTCCATCTCTCGTCAGGGCCCGGGTTGACCCCAGTGTCATTATTATTATATATTTTTTTTTCCGTCTTGTTTATTGGCGCGGTGTCCCCTTTATTATTCATAGTACTGTGAGGAGGGGGTTTGAAACCATGCCGTCACTTTGGATCTCCGTCTCTCTATTTCTCCATCTCTCCATCTCTCGTCAGGGCCCGGGTTGACCCCTGTGTCACTATTATTATATATATATTTTTTTTTTCCGTCTTGTTTATTGGCACGGTGTCCCCTTTAATTTTCATAGGACTGTGAGGAGGAGGTTTGAAACCATGTAGTCACTTTGGATCTCCATCTCTCCATCTCTCCATCTCTCGTCAGGGCCCGGGTTGACCCCCGTGTCATTATTATTATATATATATATATATATATATATATATATATATATATTTTCCGTCTTGTTTATTGGCGCGGAGTCCCCTTTAATATTCATAGGACTGTGAGGAGGGGGTTTGAAACCATGTAGTCACTTTGGATCTCCATCTCTCCATCTCTCCATCTCTTCATCTCTCGTCAGGGCCCGGGTTGACCCCCGTGTCATTATTATTATATATATTTTTTTCCGTCTTGTTTATTGGCGCGGTGTCCCCTTTAATATTCATAGGACTGTGAGGAGGGGGTTTGAAATCATGCTGTCACTTTGGATCTCCATCGCTCCATCTCTCCATCTCTCTGTCTCTTCATCTCTCGTCAGGGCCCGGGTTGACCCCCGTGTCATTATTATTATATATTTTTTTTTCCGTCTTGTTTATTGGCACGGTGTCCTCTTTAATATTCATAGGACTGTGAGGAGGGGGTTTGAAACCATGCCGTCTCTTTGGATCTCCATCTCTCCTTCTCTCGTCAGGGCCCGGGATGACCAACGTGTCATTATTATTATATATATATATTTTTTTCAGTCTTGTTTATTGGGGCGGTGTCCCGTTTAATATTCATAGGACTGTGAGGACGGGGTTTGAAACCATGGCGTCACTTTGGATTTCCATCTCTCCATCTCTCCATCTCCCCATCTCTCGTCAGGGCCCGGATTGACCCCCGTGTCATTATTATTATATATTTTTTTTCCGTCTTGTTTATTGGGGCGGTGTCCCCTTTAATATTTATAGTACTGTGAGGAGGGGGTTTGAAACCATGCCATCACTTTGGATCTCCATCTCTCCATTTCTCCATCTCTCCATCTCTCCATCTCTCGTCAGGGCCCGGGTTGACCCCCGTATCATTATTATTATATATATATATATTTTTCCGTCTTGTTTATTGGCGCGGTGTCCCCTTTAATATTCATAGGACTGTGAGGAGGGGGTTTGAAACCATGCCGTCACTTTGGATCTCCATCTCTCCATTTCTCCATCTCTTCATCTCTCGTCAGGGCCCGGGTTGACCCCCGTGTCATTATTATTATATATTCTTTTTTTTCCGTCTTGTTTATTGTCACGGTGTCCCCTTTAATATTCATAGGACTGTGAGGAGGGGGTTTGAAACCATGCCATCACTTTGGATCTCCATCTCTCCATTTCTCCATCTCTCCATCTCTCGTCAGGGCCCGGGTTGACCCCCGTGTCATTATTATTATATATTTTTTTTCTGTCTTGTTTATTGGTGCGGTTTCCCCTTTAATATTCATAGGACTGTGAGGAGGGGGTTTAAAACCATTCTGTCACTTTGGATCTCCATCTCTCCATCTCTCGTCAGGGCCCGGGTTGACCCCCGTGTCAATATTATTACATATATTTTTTTTTTCCGTCTTGTTTATTTGCGCGGTGTCTCCTTTAATATTCAGAGGACTGTGAGGATGGGGTTTGAAACCATTCTGTCACTTTGGATCTCCATCTCTCCATCTCTCGTCAGGGCCCGGGTTGACCCCCGTGTCATTATTATTATATATATATATATATATTTTTTTTGTCTTGTTTATTGGTGCGGTGTCCCCTTTAATATTCATAGGACTGTGAGGAGGGGGTTTGAAACTATGCCGTCGTTTTGGATCTCCATCTCTCCATCTCTCGTCAGGGCCCTGGTTGACCCCCGTGTCATTATTATTATATATTTTTAAATTTTTATTTGTTTCCGTCTTGTTTATTGGCGCAGTGTCCCCTTTAATATTCATAGGACTGTGAGGATGGGGTTTGAAACCATGCTGTCACTTTGGATCTCCATCTCTCCATCTCTCATCAGGGCCCGGGTTGACCCCCGTGTCATTATTATTATATATATTTTTTCTGTCTTGTTTATTGGTGCGGTGTCCCCTTTAATATTCATAGGACTGTGAGGAGGGGGTTTGAAACCATGCCGTCTCTTTGGATCTCCATCTCTCCTTCTCTCAATCTCTCCATCTCTCGTCAGGGCCCGGGTTGACCCCCGTGTCATTATTATTATATATTTTTTTTTCCGTCTTGTTTATTGGCACGGTGTCCCCTTTAATATTCATAGTACTGTGAGGAGGGGGTTTGAAACCATGCCGTCACTTTGGATCTCCATCTCTCCATTTCTCCATCTCTCCATCTCTCCATCTCTCGTCAGGGCCCGGGTTGACCCCCGTGTCATTATATATATATATATATATATATATATATATATATTTTTTTTTCCGTCTTGTTTATTGGCGCGGTGTCCCCTTTAATATTCATAGGACAGTGAGGAGGGGGTTTGAAACCATTCCGTCACTTTGGATCTCCATCTCTCCATCTCTCGTCAGGGCCCGGGTTGACCCCCGTGTCAATATTATTACATATATTTTTTTTTCCGTCTTGTTTATTGGCGTGGTGTCCCCTTTAATATTCATAGGACTGTGAGTAGGGGGTTTGAAACCATGCCAGCTCTTTGGATCTCCATCTCTCCTTATCTCCATCTCTCGTCAGGGCCCGGGTTGACCCCCGTGTCATTATTATTATATATATATATATTTTTCAGTCTTGTTTATTGGCGCGGTGTCCCGTTTAATATTCATAGGACTGTGAGGAGGGGGTTTGAAACCATGCCGTCACTTTGGATCTCCATCTCTCCATCTCTCGTCAGGGCTCGGGTTGACCCCCGTGTCATTATTATTATATATTTTTTTTCCGTCTTGGTTATTGGCACGGTGTCCCCTTTAATATTCATAGGACTGTGAGGAGGGGGTTTGAAACCATGCAGTCACTTTGGATCTCCATCTCTCCATTTCTCCATCTCTACATCTCTCCATCTCTCGTCAGGGCCCGGGTTGACCCCCGTGTCATTATTATTATATATATATATATTTTTCCGTCTTGTTTATTGGCGCAGTGTCCCCTTTAATATTCATAGGACTGTGAGGAGGGGGTTTGAAACCATGCCGTCACTTTGGATCTCCATCTCTCCATCTCTTCATCCCTCCTTCTCTTGTCAGGGCCCGGGTTGACCCCCGTGTCATTATATATATATATATATATATTTTTTTTTTCATCTTGTTTATTGGCGCGGTTTCCCCTTTAATATTCATAGGACTGTGAGGAGGGGGTTTGAAACAATGCCGTCACTTTGGATCTCCATCTCTCCATCTCTCCATCTCTCGTCAGGGCCCGGGTTGACCCCCGTGTCAATATTATTACATATATTTTTTTTTCCGTCTTGCTTATTGGCGCGGTGTCCCGTTTAATATTCATAGGACTGTGAGGAGGGGGTTTGAAACCATGCCGTCACTTTGGATCTCCATCTCTCGTCAGGGCTCGGGTTGACCCCCGTGTCATTATTATTATATATTTTTTTTCGTCTTGTTTATTGGCACCGTGTCCCCTTTAATATTCATAGGACTGTGAGGAGGGGGTTTGAAACCATGCAGTCACTTTGGATCTCCATCTCTCCATTTCTCCATCTCTACATCTCTCCATCTCTCGTCAGGGCCCGGGTTGACCCCCGTGTCATTATTATTATATATATATATATTTTTCCGTCTTGTTTATTGGCGCAGTGTCCCCTTTAATATTCATAGGACTGTGAGGAGGGGGTTTGAAACCATGCCGTCACTTTGGATCTCCATCTCTCCATCCCTCCATCTCTTGTCAGGGCCCGGGTTGACCACTGTGTCATTATTATTATTATTATATATATATATATTGTGAGGGGGTTAGCTCGGCAGCGGGTGTGTGTGACCCCCGAGATGGGCTCCCCACACAAAAACAGGCCCAGCAAACGGAGGTTGTGGTTTTCAAAATCAAAAAGGTGCGGTTTATTTTCTATTTACAGTGACAAAACACAGCAAAGCAAAAGAAACATAAACAAAATAAATCCTGGTCAACTTGACCTCTGACTAACCATACAGGTTTCCTAACTAACAACTGGGATCAGCCTAGTGCTGTCCTAGTCCCTAAGTCCCTGGTTTTAAATGTCCAAGCAAATAGCCACACAGGCTTTGTCTCACCGCACAGGGGTTCACTCTCCCTAGACAGTCCACACAGGTCTGGTTCCAGGCATGAGCTAACATCTAATGAAGCTGGGAGTTCTTATAGAGGCCTAAATGAGCTGACAAGCTTCAGCTGGTCTCATCAACTCCCTGTCTGTACGACGCCCCACACTCTCCCTAGAGGTATGAGTCATCCATGAGCCCACTAGCCTTATACAACTCTCCACCTAGTTGTATAAGTCGGCGTAAAGCCTGAATCTGGGCGAAATATATCTACCCCCCTGGATGCAACCAGGTGACTTTACCTTCCTGCTGTCACATACCCCCCCTCTTGTTTTAACCTCGGGGTTGGAACACCAGCAATCAGGCATTCATGTACTCGAGACAAAGCATCCACATTCCCCATTTGAACGCCAGGGCGATGCTTTACTGTGAAGTTGAATTCCTGGAGGGCCAGGAACCACCTATTCACTCTTCTATTTGTTTCCTTGTTTTGAGCCATCCACTTTAACGGAGCGTGATCCGTAACCATGTCAAAGTGCCTACCTAGCAGGTAGTACCGAAGGGAATCTAGAGCCCACTTCACCGCTAAACACTCCTTTTCAACGGTGGCGTAATTTACCTCATGGGACTTCAACTTCCTGCTGAGGTAAATGACTGGGTGCTCTTCCCCGTTCCAGACCTGGGACAATACTGCTCCTAACCCCACATCTGACGCATCACTTTGTACGACAAAGTCTTTAGAGAAGTCGGGTGAGTACAACACTGGCTGGCTACATAAGGCTTGTTTCAAGAATTGGAATGCTGCCTCAGCCTCGGGGGTCCATTTAATCATGACCGACCCTTTCCCCTTCGTCAGGTTGGTTAGGGGCACAGCCTTAGAAGCAAAGTGGGGAATGAATCGCCGATAATACCCAGCGATTCCCAGAAAGGCTCGTACCTGCTTCTTGCTGTTGGGACGTGGCCAACTCTGGATGGCCTCGACTTTGTTGAGTTGGGGTTTTATTACTCCCCTCCCAATGGTGTACCCAAGATATTTGGCCTCCTCCTGCCCAATGGTACACTTCTTGGGGTTAGCCGTAAACCCCGCTTCCCGAACAGAGTCCAGGACTGCTTGCACTTTTGGCAGATGTGAGGCCCAATCTGTGCTATGGACAATTATGTCATCCAGGTAAGCCGCAGCATACTTCCGATGGGGCCTCAGCATCTGGTCCATTTTCCGCTGGAATGTGGCCGGCGCATTCTGTAACCCAAACGGCATTCTTTTATATTGGAACGCCCCGTCTGGGGTTACAAATGCGGTTTTCTCTTTGGCCGACTTGGCCAGGGGGATTTGCCAATACCCTTTTGTGAGGTCAAGAGTCGTCATGTATCGGGCTGTTCCCAGCCGGTCGATCAACTCATCTATACGTGGCATGGGGTAGGTGTCAAATTTTGTAACTTTGTTCAACTGTCGAAAATCGTTACAAAATCGCCAGCTCCCATCCGGTTTAGGCACCAACACAATGGGACTAGACCAATCACTTTGGGACTCCTCTATCACCCCTAAGTTCAGCATTTTCTGTACTTCCTCCCGTATTGCCTCCCGTCGGGCCTCTGGGATCCGATAGGGTTTTAACTTCACCCTTTCACCGGGCGGGGTAATGATGTCATGCTCTACCCCAGATGTTTGTCCCGGCAGCTCAGAGAATACCTCCTTGTTGCGAAGCACAAACTCCTTAACCTCCTGTTGTTGGGGTTGTGACAAGGTGGCTGCTATTCCAACCTCCGGAATCACGCAACCAGTTTGAGCTGGTGACCAAGTGTCTGCGACTAGGGACTCTCTATCCCTCCAGGCTTTCAACAGATTAACGTGATAGATCTGTTCGGGCTTTCGCCTTCCTGGTTGTCTGACCTTGTAATTCACTTCGCTTACTTTTTCCATTATCTCGTAGGGGCCTTGCCATTTGGCAAGGAATTTACTTTCAACCGTAGGGACAAGTACCAGTATCCTATCCCCCGGGGAAAAGGTACGGGTCTTGGCTGCACGGTTGTACACTCTCTGCTGTGCTAACTGCGCTTGGGCCAAATGTTCCTTCACGATGGGCATTACCTGTGCAATTCGGTCTTGCATCAGGGCGACATGCTCAATCACACTCCTGTGGGGAGAACTCTCACTTTCCCAAGTTTCCTTGGCAATATCCAACAGCCCTCTTGGGTGTCTCCCATACAGTAACTCAAAGGGGGAGAATCCCGTAGAGGATTGGGGCACCTCCCTAATAGCAAACATCAGATAAGGAAGTAGACAGTCCCAATCCTTTCCATCTCTATCCACCACTTTCTTCAACATTTGTTTTAGGGTTTTGTTGAACCTTTCAACCAGCCCATCGGTTTGGGGGTGATACACAGATGTACGTAATTGCGTCACTTTGAACAATTTACACAGCTCCTTCATAACCCGGGACATAAAGGGTGTACCTTGGTCCGTAAGCAGTTCTTTACAAATACCCACCCGGCTAAACACAAGAGATAGCTCTTTGGCTATGGTTTTGGCCGAGGTATTTCGGAGAGGGATCGCTTCTGGATAACGGGTGGCATAGTCCATTATAACTAATATGTACTGGTGCCCCCTAGCGGACTTGATTATAGGACCTACCAAATCCATGGCGATCCTCTCAAACGGGACCTCAATGATGGGTAGAGGGACCAGCGGGCTACGGAAATGTGGCATCGGGGCCGACCTCTGACACACAGGGCAGGAGGAACAATAATTTTCTATGTCCTTCATCACCCCCGGCCAATAGAATCTCTGTAATACCCTCTCTCGGGTTTTCTCTGTCCCCAGATGACCTCCAAGAATGTGCCCATGGGCCAACTCCAACACCAACTTCCTGTAAGGTTTGGGCACCACAAGCTGCTCAACGGTTTCTTCTGCCCTTTTTGCCACCCGATACAGTAGGTCCTTCTCTACGCTGAAGTATGGGTAAGTGCAGGTATTATCTGGGTTCACTAACTCGCCATCTATTTTCACTACGTTTTCCTGTGCCTTTATTAGGGCGGGGTCTTTCAACTGTTCTGTGGCAAAGTTTTCCCTGTGAACCTCAAGATCAGAAAACTCCACAGACGGTAGGTTTTCGTCTGAGGAGGTGGGCTCCTCTCCAGTTTCTTGAGTCTCCCCTGCCAATACTGATAAGGGAAATTCCGGAGAGTCCTCACCACTCTCAGGGGAGTTCTGGCTATCACATTCCTGGTACATAGGGGCACCAGTGGGGGGCTCAGGATCATCCCACAGTTCCCAGAACTTCGGAAAATCCCTTCCCACAATGGCGTCATGCGGTAACTGAGATACTAAGCCCACTGGATGAGAGAGGGTACCTTTGGGGGTCTCGAAACATACTGTAGTCACTGGATACTCTCGGGTGTCCCCATGCACACAAATAACAGCTACCTTGCTATTCCCAGAGACCTCTGTTTTAACTAACTCAGCCTTTATCAGGGTCACAAGGCTACCTGAATCCAGCAATACCACAACATTTCTACCATTAACACACATTTTGCATAAATGTTTCTCAGTTCCTCGAATGGCAGTGCATGCGACTGTCGCACACAGCGACTGACGTCTGCCCGTCAGAAAGTCACACTGCATGGGTTCCTCCACAACCGGGCAATTGGCTGCAATATGTCCCGCTTGCCGGCAGCGGTAGCAAACGATCCTTCTTGCCGCCTCTTGAGCCGCTGATTTCCCAGGCTGTTCTCGCCAAACTTGGGGTAGAGCTCCCACCCTCTCACTCTCTCCACCCTCACCCCTTGGAATCCTCTTATCTGCCCCTGGGGATGGTCTGGTCTTAGGGTGGAAAGTCCGAGTGTCTCTGGAAGAGGCCGTCAGGTTCTCTGTAGCCAAGTATTTCTCCACACGATCCACAAGACCATCGGCCGTCTCTGGGTCTCCATGGCTTACCCACTTTTGGATGGCAGTAGGAAGAGCTCTCAAAAACCGATCCATTACAACACGTTCCACAATCTTTGGTGCGGACAAAGTCTCTGGCTGTAGCCACTTTCTGCTCAGGTGAATGAGATCATACATTTGAGACCTGGGGGGTTTTCCAAGCTGGAAAGTCCAGTTATGCACACGCTGAGCCCGGACAGCCTGGGTGACACCCAGCCTTGCCAATATTTCAGCTTTTAGCATCGCATAGTCTTTTGCTTGGTTAGGCTCTAGGTCATAGTAAGCTTTCTGCGATTCACCAGTTAACAGAGGAGCCACCAGTCCAGCCCACTGCTCCTCAGGCCACTTTTCTCTTTCAGCGGTCCTTTCAAATGTGGTCAAAAATACCTCTGGATCATCCTCTCCAGTCATTTTTGTCAATAAACGACTCACCCCAAAGGACGCGGTATTAGTGGGACGGCTTTCCTCACTGGTCTGCGGACGTTGCTGCATTGCTGCTTCCATCTGTTGTTGTAGTCTCTGCTCTTGCTTCTGTAACAGGTCTATGAAGCGGGCCTCAGATTGCTGCTGGGCTTGTTGCTGAGCCTCCAGACTCTGTTGCAAAGTTGCGTTTGTCTGCTGCTGGGCTGCAAGGCTCTGTTGATGAGCTTGCTGCTGGGCTGCAAGGCTCTGTTGATGAGCTTGCTGCTGGGCTGCGAAGTTCTGTTGTTGAGCTGCAAGGCTCTTTTGCAAACCTGCATTTGTCTGCTGTTGATTGGCATTTGCTAGAGCCAGCTGCTTCAGTATCTCCTCCATGCTGGCTTAAAAAAAAACTGCCCGCATTCTCCACCAACTGTGAGGGGGTTAGCTCGGCAGCGGGTGTGTGTGACCCCCGAGATGGGCTCCCCACACAAAAACAGGCCCAGCAAACGGAGGTTGTGGTTTTCAAAATCAAAAAGGTGCGGTTTATTTTCTATTTACAGTGACAAAACACAGCAAAGCAAAAGAAACATAAACAAAATAAATCCTGGTCAACTTGACCTCTGACTAACCATACAGGTTTCCTAACTAACAACTGGGATCAGCCTAGTGCTGTCCTAGTCCCTAAGTCCCTGGTTTTAAATGTCCAAGCAAATAGCCACACAGGCTTTGTCTCACCGCACAGGGGTTCACTCTCCCTAGACAGTCCACACAGGTCTGGTTCCAGGCATGAGCTAACATCTAATGAAGCTGGGAGTTCTTATAGAGGCCTAAATGAGCTGACAAGCTTCAGCTGGTCTCATCAACTCCCTGTCTGTACGACGCCCCACACTCTCCCTAGAGGTATGAGTCATCCATGAGCCCACTAGCCTTATACAACTCTCCACCTAGTTGTATAAGTCGGCGTAAAGCCTGAATCTGGGCGAAATATATCTACCCCCCTGGATGCAACCAGGTGACTTTACCTTCCTGCTGTCACAATATATATATATATATATATATATATTTTTTCCATCTTGTTTATTGGCGCGGTGTCCCCTTTAATATTCATAGGACTGTGAGGAGGGGGTTTGAAACCATGCCG
Organism: Rana muscosa; assembly: GCA_029206835.1. NCBI lineage: Eukaryota > Metazoa > Chordata > Amphibia > Anura > Ranidae > Rana > Rana muscosa. The sequence continues at coordinate 328,893,384 of CM055123.1, read as the reverse complement.
TCACTTTGGATCTCCATCTCTCCATCTCTCGTCAGGGCCCGGGTTGACCCCCGTGTCAATATTATTACATATATTTTTTTTTCCGTCTTGTTTATTGGCGAGCGGTGTCCCCTTTAATATTTATAGGACTGTGAGGAGGGGGTTTGAAACCATGCCGTCACTTTGGATCTCCATCTCTCCATCTCTCCATCTCTCGTCAGGGCCCGGGTTGACCCCCGTGTCAATATTATTACATATATATGTTTTTTCCATCTTGTTTATTGGCGCGGTGTCCCCTTTAATATTCATAGGACTGTGAGGAGGGGGTTTGAAACCATGCCGTCTCTTTGGATCTCCATCTCTCCTTCTCTCCATCTCTCCATCTCTCGTCAGGGCCCGGGTTGACCCCCGTGTCATTATTATTATATATTTTTTTTCCGTCTTGTTTATTGGCGCGGTGTCCCCTTTAATATTCATAGTACTGTGAGGAGGGGGTTTGAAACCATGCCGTCACTTTGGATCTCCATCTCTCCATTTCTCCATCTCTCCATCTCTCCATCTCTCGTCAGGGCCCGGGTTGACCCCCGTGTCATTATATATATATATATATATATATATATATATATATATATATATATTTTTTCCGGCTTGTTTATTGGCGTGGTGTCCCATTTAATATTCATAGGACTGTGAGTAGGGGGTTTGAAACCATGCCGTCTCTTTGGATCTCCATCTCTCCTTCTCTCCATCTCTCCATCTCTCGTCAGGGCCCGGGTTGACCCCCGTGTCATTATTATTATATATTTTTTTTCCGTCTTGTTTATTGGCGCGGTGTCCCCTTTAATATTCATAGTACTGTGAGGAGGGGGTTTGAAACCATGCCGTCACTTTGGATCTCCATCTCTCCATTTCTCCATCTCTCCATCTCTCCATCTCTCGTCAGGGCCCGGGTTGACCCCCGTGTCATTATATATATATATATATATATATATATATATATATATATATATTTTTTTTTTTCCGGCTTGTTTATTGGCGTGGTGTCCCATTTAATATTCATAGGACTGTGAGTAGGGGGTTTGAAACCATGCCGTCTCTTTGGATCTCCATCTCTCCTTCTCTCCATCTCTCCATCTCTCGTCAGGGCCCGGGTTGACCCCCGTGTCATTATTATTATATATATATATATATATATATTTTTCAGTCTTGTTTATTGGCGCGGTGTCCCGTTTAATATTCATAGGACTGTGAGGAGGGGGTTTGAAACCATGCCGTCACTTTGGATCTCCATCTCTCCATCTCTCGTCAGGGCTCGGGTTGACCCCCGTGTCATTATTATTATATATTTTTTTCCGTCTTGTTTATTGGCACGGTGTCTCCTTTAATATTCATAGGACTGTGAGGAGGGGGTTTGAAACCATGCCGTCACTTTGGATCTCCATCTCTCCATCTCTCCATCCCTCCATCTCTTGTCAGGGCCCGGGTTGACCCCCGTGTCATTATTATTATATATATATATATATATATTTTTTTTTTCCATCTTGTTTATTGGCGCGGTGTCCCCTTTAATATTCATAAGACTGTGAGGAGGGGGTATGAAACCATGCCGTCACTTTGGATCTCCATCTCTCCATCTCTCCATCTCTCGTCAGGGCCCGGGTTGACCCCTGTGTCAATATTATTACATATATTTTTTTTTCCGTCTTGTTTATTGGCGCGGTGTCCCCTTTAATATTTATAGGACTGTGAGGAGGGGGTTTGAAAGCATGCCGTCACTTTGGATCTCCATCTCTCCATCTCTCGTCAGGGCCCGGGTTGACCCCCGTGTCATTATTTTTATATATATTGTGACAGCAGGAAGGTAAAGTCACCTGGTTGCATCCAGGGGGGTAGATATATTTCGCCCAGATTCAGGCTTTACGCCGACTTATACAACTAGGTGGAGAGTTGTATAAGGCTAGTGGGCTCATGGATGACTCATACCTCTAGGGAGAGTGTGGGGCGTCGTGCAGACAGAGATGAGGAGACCAGCTGAACCTTGTCAGCTCATTTAGGCCTCTATAAGAACTCCCAGATTCATTAGGTGTTAGCTCATGCCTGGAACCAGACCTGTGTGGACTGTCTAGGGAGAGTGAACCCCTGTGCGGTGAGGCAAAGCCTGTGTGGCTATTTGTTTGGACTTTTACTAAACCAGGGACTTAGGGACTAGGACAGCACTAGGCTGATCCCAGTTGTTAGTTAGGAAACCTGTATGGTTAGTCAGAGGTCAAGTTGACCAGGATTTATTTTGGTTATGTTTCTTTTGCTTTGCTGTGTTTTGTCACTGTAAATAGAAAATAAACCGCACCTTTTTTTGATTTTGAAAACCACAACCTCCGTTTGCTGGGCCTGTTTTGTGTGGGGAGCCCATCCCGGGGGTCACACACACCCGCTGCCGAGCTAACCCCCTCACAGTTGGTGGAGAATGCGGGCAGTTTTTTTTAAGCCAGCATGGAGGAGATACTGAAGCAGCTGGCTCTAGCAAATGTCAATCAACAGCAGACAAATGCAGGTTTGCAAAGGAGCCTTGCAGCCCAGCAGCAGACAAACGCAACTTTGCAACAGAGTCTGGAGGCTCAGCAACGAGCCCAGCAGCAATCTGAGGCCCGCTTCATAGACCTGTTGCAGAAGCAAGAGCAGAGACTACAACAACAGATGGAAGCAGTAATGCAGCAACGTCCGCAGACCAGTGAGGAAAGCCGTCCCACTAATACCGCGTCCTTTGGGGTGAGTCGTTTATTGACAAAAATGACTGGAGAGGATGATCCAGAGGTATTTTTGACCACATTTGAAAGGACCGCTGAAAGAGAAAAGTGGCCTGAGGAGCAGTGGGCTGGACTGGTGGCTCCTCTGTTAACTGGTGAATCGCAGAAAGCTTACTATGACCTAGAGCCTAACCAAGCAAAAGACTATGTGATGCTAAAAGCTGAAATATTGGCAAGGCTGGGTGTCACCCAGGCTGTCCGGGCTCAGCGTGTGCATAACTGGACTTTCCAGCTTGGAAAACCCCCCAGGTCTCAAATGTATGATCTCATTCACCTGAGCAGAAAGTGGCTACAGCCAGAGACTTTGTCCGCACCAAAGATTGTGGAACGTGTTGTAATGGATCGGTTTTTGAGAGCTCTTCCTACTGCCATCCAAAAGTGGGTAAGCCATGGAGACCCAGAGACGGCCGATGGTCTTGTGGATCGTGTGGAGAAATACTTGGCTACAGAGAACCTGACGGCCTCTTCCAGAGACACTCGGACTTTCCACCCTAAGACCAGACCATCCCCAGGGGCGGATAAGAGGATTCCAAGGGGTGAGGGTGGAGAGAGTGAGAGGGTGGGAGCTCTACCCCAAGTTTGGCGAGAACAGCCTGGGAAATCAGCGGCTCAAGAGGCGGCAAGAAGGATCGTTTGCTACCGCTGCCGGCAAGCGGGACATATTGCAGCCAATTGCCCGGTTGTGGAGGAACCCATGCAGTGTGACTTTCTGACGGGCAGACGTCAGTCGCTGTGTGCGACAGTCGCATGCACTGCCATTCGAGGAACTGAGAAACATTTATGCAAAATGTGTGTTAATGGTAGAAATGTTGTGGTATTGCTGGATTCAGGTAGCCTTGTGACCCTGATAAAGGCTGAGTTAGTTAAAACAGAGGTCTCTGGGAATAGCAAGGTAGCTGTTATTTGTGTGCATGGGGACACCCGAGAGTATCCAGTGACTACAGTGTGTTTCGAGACCCCCAAAGGTACCCTCTCTCATCCAGTGGGCTTAGTATCTCAGTTACCGCATGACGCCATTGTGGGAAGGGATTTTCCGAAGTTCTGGGAACTGTGGGATGATCCTGAGCCCCTCACTGGTGCCCCTATGTACCAGGAATGTGATAGCCAGAACTCCCCTGAGAGTGGTGAGGACTCTCCGGAATTTCCCTTATCAGTATTGGCAGGGGAGACTCAAGAAACTGGAGAGGAGCCCACCTCCTCAGACGAAAACCTACCGTCTGTGGAGTTTTCTGATCTTGAGGTTCACAGGGAAAACTTTGCCACAGAACAGTTGAAAGACCCCGCCCTAATAAAGGCACGGGAAAACGTAGTGAAAATAGATGGTGAGTTAGTGAACCCAGATAATACCTGCACTTACCCATACTTCAGCGTAGAGAAGGACCTACTGTATCGGGTGGCAAAAAGGGCAGAAGAAACCGTTGAGCAGCTTGTGGTGCCCAAACCTTACAGGAAGTTGGTGTTGGAGTTGGCCCATGGGCACATTCTTGGAGGTCATCTGGGGACAGAGAAAACCCGAGAGAGGGTATTACAGAGATTCTATTGGCCGGGGGTGATGAAGGACGTAGAAAATTATTGTTCCTCCTGCCCTGTGTGTCAGAGGTTGGCCCCGATGCCACATTTCCGTAGCCCGCTGGTCCCTCTACCCATCATTGAGGTCCCGTTTGAGAGGATCGCCATGGATTTGGTAGGTCCTATAATCAAGTCCGCTAGGGGGCACCAGTACATATTAGTTATAATGGACTATGCCACCCGTTATCCAGAAGCGATCCCTCTCCGAAATACCTCGGCCAAAACCATAGCCAAAGAGCTATCTCTTGTTTTTAGCCGGGTGGGTATTTGTAAAGAACTGCTTATGGACCAAGGTACACCCTTTATGTCCCGGGTTATGAAAGAGCTGTGTAAATTGTTCAAAGTGACGCAATTGCGTACGTCTGTGTATCACCCCCAAACCGATGGGCTGGTTGAAAGATTCAACAAAACCCTAAAACAAATGTTGAAGAAAGTGGTGGATAGAGATGGAAAGGATTGGGACTGTTTACTTCCTTATTTGATGTTTGCTATTAGGGAGGTGCCCCAATCCTCTACGGGATTCTCCCCCTTTGAGTTACTGTATGGGAGACACCCAAGAGGGCTGTTGGATATTGCCAAGGAAACTTGGGAAAGTGAGAGTTCTCCCCACAGGAGTGTGATTGAGCATGTCGCCCTGATGCAAGATCGAATTGCACAGGTAATGCCCATCGTGAAGGAACATTTGGCCCAAGCGCAGTTGGCACAGCAGAGAGTGTACAACCGTGGAGCCAAGACCCGTACCTTTTCCCCGGGGGATAGGATATTGGTACTTGTCCCTACGGTTGAAAGTAAATTCCTTGCCAAATGGCAAGGCCCCTACGAGATAATGGAAAAAGTGAGCGAAGTGAATTACAAGGTCAGACAACCAGGAAGGCGAAAGCCCGAACAGATCTATCACGTTAATCTGTTGAAAGCCTGGAGGGATAGAGAGTCCCTAGTCGCAGACACTTGGTCACCAGCTCAAACTGGTTGCGTGATTCCTGAGGTTGGAATAGCAGCCACCTTGTCACAACCCCAACAACAGGAGGTTAAGGAGTTTGTGCTTCGCAACAAGGAGGTATTCTCTGAGCTGCCGGGACAAACATCTGGGGTAGAGCATGACATCATTACCCCGCCCGGTGAAAGGGTGAAGTTAAAACCCTATCGGATCCCAGAGGCTCGACGGGAGGCAATACGGGAGGAAGTACAGAAAATGCTGAACTTAGGGGTGATAGAGGAGTCCCAAAGTGATTGGTCTAGTCCCATCGTGTTGGTGCCTAAACCGGATGGGAGCTGGCGATTTTGTAACGATTTTCGTCAGTTGAACAAAGTTACAAAATTTGACACCTACCCCATGCCACGTATAGATGAGTTGATCGACCGGCTGGGAACAGCCCGATACATGACGACTCTTGACCTCACAAAAGGGTATTGGCAAATCCCCCTGGCCAAGTCGGCCAAAGAGAAAACCGCATTTGTAACCCCAGACGAGGCGTTCCAATATAAAAGAATGCCGTTCGGGTTACAGAATGCGCCGGCCACATTCCAGCGGAAAATGGACCAGATGCTGAGGCCCCATCGGAAGTATGCTGCGGCTTACCTGGATGACGTAATTGTCCATAGCACAGATTGGGCCTCACATCTGCCAAAAGTGCAAGCAGTCCTGGACTCTGTTCGGGAAGCGGGGTTTACGGCTAACCCCAAGAAGTGTACCATTGGGCAGGAGGAGGCCAAATATCTTGGGTACACCATTGGGAGGGGAGTAATAAAACCCCAACTCAACAAAGTCGAGGCCATCCAGAGTTGGCCACGTCCCAACAGCAAGAAGCAGGTACGAGCCTTTCTGGGAATCGCTGGGTATTATCGGCGATTCATTCCCCACTTTGCTTCTAAGGCTGTGCCCCTAACCAACCTGACGAAGGGGAAAGGGTCGGTCATGATTAAATGGACCCCCGAGGCTGAGGCAGCATTCCAATTCTTGAAACAAGCCTTATGTAGCCAGCCAGTGTTGTACTCACCCGACTTCTCTAAAGACTTTGTCGTACAAAGTGATGCGTCAGATGTGGGGTTAGGAGCAGTATTGTCCCAGGTCTGGAACGGGGAAGAGCACCCAGTCATTTACCTCAGCAGGAAGTTGAAGTCCCATGAGGTAAATTACGCCACCGTTGAAAAGGAGTGTTTAGCGGTGAAGTGGGCTCTAGATTCCCTTCGGTACTACCTGCTAGGTAGGCACTTTGACATGGTTACGGATCACGCTCCGTTAAAGTGGATGGCTCAAAACAAGGAAACAAATAGAAGAGTGAATAGGTGGTTCCTGGCCCTCCAGGAATTCAACTTCACAGTAAAGCATCGCCCTGGCGTTCAAATGGGGAATGTGGATGCTTTGTCTCGAGTACATGAATGCCTGATTGCTGGTGTTCCAACCCCGAGGTTAAAACAAGAGGGGGGGGTATGTGACAGCAGGAAGGTAAAGTCACCTGGTTGCATCCAGGGGGGTAGATATATTTCGCCCAGATTCAGGCTTTACGCCGACTTATACAACTAGGTGGAGAGTTGTATAAGGCTAGTGGGCTCATGGATGACTCATACCTCTAGGGAGAGTGTGGGGCGTCGTGCAGACAGAGATGAGGAGACCAGCTGAACCTTGTCAGCTCATTTAGGCCTCTATAAGAACTCCCAGATTCATTAGGTGTTAGCTCATGCCTGGAACCAGACCTGTGTGGACTGTCTAGGGAGAGTGAACCCCTGTGCGGTGAGGCAAAGCCTGTGTGGCTATTTGTTTGGACTTTTACTAAACCAGGGACTTAGGGACTAGGACAGCACTAGGCTGATCCCAGTTGTTAGTTAGGAAACCTGTATGTTTAGTCAGAGGTCAACTTGACCAGGATTTATTTTGGTTATGTTTCTTTTGCTTTGCTGTGTTTTGTCACTGTAAATAGAAAATAAACCGCACCTTTTTTTGATTTTGAAAACCACAACCTCCGTTTGCTGGGCCTGTTTTGTGTGGGGAGCCCATCCCGGGGGTCACACACACCCGCTGCCGAGCTAACCCCCTCACAATATATATATATTTTTTTTTCCATCTTGTTTATTGGCACGGTGTCCCCTTTAATTTTCATAGGACTGTGAGGAGAGGGTTTGAAACCATGCCGTCACTTTGGATCTCCACCTCTCCATCTCTCCATCTCTCCATTTCTCGTCAGGGCCCGGGTTGACCCCTGTGTCATTATATATATATATATATATATATATATATATAATATATTTTTTTTTCCGTCTTGTTTATTGGCGCGGTTTCCCCTTTAATATTCATTGGACTGTGAGGAGGGGGTTTGAAACCATGTAGTCACTTTGGATCTCCATCTCTCCATCACTTCATCTCTCGTCAGGGCCCGTGTTGACCCCCGTGTCATTATTATTATATATATATATATATTTTTTTTCTGTCTTGTTTATTGGTGCGGTTTCCCCTTTAATATTCATAGGACTGTGAGGAGGGGGTTTGAAACCATGCCGTCACTTTGGATCTCCATCTCTCCATCTCTCGTCAGGGCCCGGGTTGACCCCCGTGTCAATATTATTACATATATTTTTTTTTTCCGTCTTGTTTATTGGCGCGGTGTCCCCTTTAATATTCATAGGACTGTGAGGATGGGGTTTGAAACCATTCTGTCACTTTGGATCTCCATCTCTCCATCTCTCGTCAGGGCCCGGGTTGACCCCCGTGTCATTATATATATATATATATATATATATATATATATATATATATTTTTTTTTCCGTCTTGTTTATTGGTGCGGTGTCCCCTTTAATATTCATAGGACTGTGAGGAGGGGGTTTGAAACCATGCCGTCGTTTTGGATCTCCATCTCTCCATCTCTCGTTAGGGCCCTGGTTGACCCCCGTGTCATTATTATTATATATTTTTTAATTTTTATTTGTTTCCGTCTTGTTTATTGGCGCAGTGTGCCCTTTAATATTCATAGGACTGTGAGGAGGGGGTTTGAAACCATGCTGTCACTTTGGATCTCCATCTCTCCATCTCTCATCAGGGCCCGGGTTGACCCCGTGTCATTATTATTATATATTTTTTTCTGTCTTGTTTATTGGTGCGGTGTCCCCTTTAATATTCATAGGACTGTGAGGAGGGGGTTTGAAACCATGCCGTCACTTTGGATCTCCACCTCTCCATCTCTCCATCTCTTGTCAGGGCCCGAGTTGACCCCCGTGTCATTATATATATATATATATATATATATATATATATATATATATATATATATATATTTTCAGTCTTGTTTATTGGCGCGGTGTCCCATTTAATATTCATAGGACTGTGAGGAGGGGGTTTGAAACCATGCCGTCACTTTGGATCTCCATCTCTCCTTCTCTCCATCTCCCCATCTCTTGTCAGGGCCCGGATTGACCCCCGTGTCATTATTATTATATATTTTTTTTCCGTCTTGTTTATTGGCACGGTGTCCCCTTTAATATTCATAGTACTGTGAGGGGGGGGGGGTTTGAAACCATGCCGTCACTTTGGATCTCCATCTCTCCATTTCTCCATCTCTCCATCTCTCGTCAGGGCCCGGGTTGACCCCCGTGTCATTATTATTATATATATATATATTTCTTTCTCATACATCACGGGACACAGAGCGGCATAGTCATTACTATGTGGGTTATATAGTTTACCTTCAGGTGCTGGCACTGGCAACTTCCAAACCGGAAGTACCCTCCCCTATATAAGCCCCTCCCATCCAGGAGCGCCTCAGTTTTTTTGCCAGTGTCTAAGGTGTTGGCCAAGAAGTAACATGTGTTTTTCACTGAGCTTGCGTACAGGTTCTTTTGGGCCTCAGTAAGCTATTCCGGATCCAACCAAAAAAGCTTCATAGCTAAACGGTCAGTACCCGGGCCTTGCAGAGAAGAGCAAGGTTTTGCCTGTAATGCTTTTCTTAGGAGAACTGGACCCTGGGATCCAGAGCTCTGGTCATACCCACGACTAAGATGCTTTCTGTGCAGGGTGCTATACAGGTCCAGGGGAGTGGAATCCTTGGGAACCCGGTCCCTGAAGGTTTAATTACAATGCCTGCCGTGAGAGGTGAAGTTTGGGCTTCTGTGGACCAAACAGAGTCCTGCGGCGGGGAAAAGGTAAGTGGGGGCCCCCCAGGAACTTGGTTCTATTAGGGGACCCCCAAGCCTAATATGTCTTTCTGCCTGTTACCTAACGGTATTCCCGCTAAATATCTGTGCATGCCTGTAACTACTAAAAAAATGTAATAATTTTAATAGTGGTCAAGAAAAAAAAAAAAAAAATAGACAGACCGCGGTACCTGTGTTAATCCACTAGAGGCCGCTGTGGAACGTTTCTTGTCATGTGGACTTTTTTCTTTTCATCAGAGTCAAGTCCAGGCAGATGGTGACTTCTCTTGTGGGAAACTGCTTCCTCTGCCATGTTGCAATGCTCGTCCATCCCCCGGCCTGCGGCAAAAGGGCCCTGTCTCCTGTCCCTAGTTTTCTTTTTCAAAAAAGAGCGCCGAAGGCGCACGTGCCCGCGCGCGAGCGTGTGCACGCGCCTCTATATATAGAGGTGAGCTGGAAAAGGGGGCGGAGCTTGGGGGATGACGCTCTGTGCGCGCCGCAGCACTTCTGCGCATGTGCGGGCGTCCCAGCATGTTAAAAGGCACAATTATGTGTTGTGAGCTGGCTATGGAGTGCAGAGACAGAGCTGGCAACATTTAAAAAAGGCATACAGCAAGCGGTTGATGCAGGCATCCCCATAGAAAGGCACATTAGTAGACACCAACTGTTTTTATAGCAGCAATTGTGCTAGACTATTGTCAGTAAGTGGTGTATTTCGGCTGGAATACCTCAGCTTTGGGCTTAGGAATATGCCGTCTAAAAACTCCGGGACTAAAAATCCCAGGAAGCATAGGGGGTCTCCATCGGGCTCTGAGGATCTTGGGCATGCTTCGGCTGCACCAATCTCCCCTGAAGAATCAGAGGTTAGTGACCGTAGAGCACCCTCAGGAGTACCTGGTACTGTGGCTGTCCTCAGTTCACCTGCTCCTGTGTATGTAACAGAGGAGGTTTTTTCCTCAGCTCTGGGAGGGCTGGAAGAGAGATTGTCAACATTGATCGCTGCTTCCCTGTCAGAGGGAAAGCGTGCCCGATCTCCGTCTCCTCCCTCAGAGTGCCTGTTAGCAGAGCAACAGTCCCATACAGGGATCGACCTACCTGAAGGGGATCAGGATGAGGTTGATTCTGTTGTAGAGGAATCAACAGTGGAAGAGCCATTCTCAGCATCACATGCTGAAAGATTATGGGTTCAGTCCCTGACTAACATGGTCCGATCAGCATTTAAAATGCCCCTTGCGGAGCCATCATCCACTTCTGTCTCCTCGTTGGGGTCGCTAAAAGCTCCCCAGACTGTTTGTTCCTTTCCAATCCATCCTTTACTGGAAGGGCTCATTTACCAGGATTGGGAACATCCTGATAAAATATTTACTCCTCCCAAGAGATTTCAGGTGGTCTATCCCATGGAGGATAAGTTCATCAAAAAATGGAGGGTCCCTACAGTGGACGCAGCCATCTCTTGTGTGAATAAATCACTGACATGTCCAGTGGATAATGTCCAAATGTTCAAGGACCCAATAGATAAAAAATTGGAGTCCTTATTAAAATCTGCTTTTGCTACAGCAGGCTTGGTGACACAACCAGCAGTGGCAGCTATTGGGGTCTGCCAAGCAGTGAAGGATCAGTTGAAACAGGTCTTAAGGGACTTGCCAGATCAGCAGGCCCTTGCCCTAGCTGATCTACCTAGGGCCTTATGCTTTGCGGTTGACGCTATAAAGGATTCAATCCATCAGGCCTCCCGCCTTACGCTGTCTGTAGTACATATGCGCAGGCTTCTATGGCTCAAAAACTGGTCTGCTGAAGCCCCCTGTAAAAAATTGCTGGTCAGCTTCCCATTTCATGGTGAACGCTTATTCGGGGAAGACCTGGACAGATATATCCAGAAAATTTCCAGCGGTAAAAGTACACTCTTGCCGGTTAAAAACAGAGTTAGAGGTCCCTCTTTTAAGAGGCCTGCTTCTCCAGTCCCTAGGACATCGGCTGTGAAACAGTTCCGACGGCCTCCTCGGTCAAATCCCGGGGGTAAAAATCAGGGACAATCGCAGGGTAACAAGAAGCCCTGGGTCAGGAGAGGTACAAAACCTCCCCCAAAGTCAAATGCATGAAGGGTTGCCCCCACTCAATTGGGTGGGGGGAAGACTTCAGTTGTTCGCAGAGACCTGGCGGGACACGATCAGAGACAGATGGGTGCTCTCCGCAGTAAGTCTGGGATACAAATTGGAGTTAAAAGACTCCCCTCCTTCCCATTTTATAAGGTCGAACGTGCCAAGGGATCCCCGGAAGAGAGGATCCCTCCTGTTGGCACTAGAACAACTATTGCTCCAAGCAGTAATTATGGCGGTCCCCCTAGAAGAATGGGGGTTCGGGTTTTACTCAAACCTCTTTACAGTCCCAAAGCCAAACGGGGACGTGAGGCCCATATTAAATCTAAAAGGGCTAAACAAATTCCTACATATCAGGACTTTCCGGATGGAGTCGATCCGATCGGTGGCCACTGCCCTACAAGGGGAGGAATGGTTAGCCTCGATCGACATCAAAGATGCTTATTTGCACATTCCCATCTTTCCAGTCCACCAAAAATTTCTACGCTTTGCAGTAGAAGGGCGCCATTTTCAGTTCAGAGCCTTACCCTTCGGTCTGGCCACAGCACCACGCGTGTTCACAAAAATTCTGGCCCCATTATTGGCCAATTTAAGAACACGAGGTGTAACGATAATGGCATATCTAGACGACTTGTTGCTGATAGACCACTCAGTGGAAAAACTAGAAGTGGTTGTTCACGAGACAATCGAGTATCTGGAATCTCACGGTTGGATTATCAACCGAGACAAGTCAGCCCTAAAACCAGTCAAAAGTCTGGAATACTTGGGGCTAAGGCTGGATTCAGACCAGAGAAAAAAATTTCTTGCCTCAAGAAAAGGTGTCGTCTTTGAGAGATTTGATCCACCTAGTGGGTACAAAAAGACAGCCATCCATACGCCTGTGCATGAGGCTGCTGGGAAAAATGGTGGCATCATTCGAAGCAGTACCCTACGGTCAATTCCATTCAAGGAATTTGCAAAGGGCTATACTGTCAGCCTGGAACAAAAAAGTTCAGGCCCTAGACTTACCAATGTCCTTGTCCCCTTCCGTTCGCAAGAGCCTCCGTTGGTGGTTGGTTCCCCAGAATCTGGAAAAAGGGAAATCCTTCAGTCCGATTTCTTGGAAGGTGGTCACTACAGATGCCAGCCTTATAGGCTGGGGAGCAGTACTGGAGCAATGGTCTCTCCAGGGCAGATGGTCGGATGCAGAAAAGGCCCTGCCCATCAATCTCTTAGAGATACGAGCAGCCCGGTATGCCCTAGTAGCATGGACATCCAAACTCCAAGGGTCCCCTGTCAGAATTCAATCGGACAATGCCACGGCAGTGGCATATATCAATCATCAGGGTGGCACCAGGAGTCGTGCAGCCCAGAGGGAAGTAAATTGCATCCTGAAATGGGCAGAAAGATATGTCCCAGCCATATCCGCGGTATTCATTCCAGGAGTGGAGAATTGGAAGGCGGACTTTCTAAGTCGCCAACAATTATGCCCAGGGGAATGGTCCCTTCACCCCAAGGTTTTCCGGACAATATGTCAGCGGTGGGGAACACCGGATGTAGATCTGCTAGCATCTAGATTCAACGCAAAGGTGGACAGGTTTGTCTCTTGGACAAGGGATCCCCTAGCTTGCGGCTCGGATGCCCTAGTGTTCCCTTGGGATCAGTTCAAGCTGATATATGCATTCCCACCGCCACAATTGTTACCTCGATTACTCCGCAGAATCAGGGTAGAAAAGAAACCAGTGATTCTGGTGGCTCCAGCGTGGCCCCGAAGAGCATGGTACGCGGAGATTGTAAAAATGTCTGTGGGGAGTCCTTGGACCCTCCCACATCGTCCGGACCTGCTTTCGCAAGGACCGATATACCACCCTTCCTTACCAGCCCTAGGTTTGACGGCCTGGCTATTGAAGCCCACATTCTAAAAAAGAGAGGTCTCTCTAATCCTGTGGTATCTACCATGATCAATGCCAGGAAGCCGGTATCCAGGCAGATCTACTATAGAATCTGGAAGGCGTACATCGCCTGGTGTGAGGCCAAGAAATGGCATCCACGTAAGTACGTAATAGGTAGGATTCTGGACTTCCTACAGTGGGCTGTAGATAGGAAGCTTGCCTTGAGTACTATCAAGGGTCAGATTTCGGCCTTGTCAATATTTTTTCAGAGGCCCTTGGCTTTGCATTCACTAGTCAAAGCCTTTATACAAGGAGTGATGCATATTAGCCCGGTTAATATTCCCATATGTCCATGGGACTTAAACCTGGTTCTGTCGGTTCTACAGAAACAACCATTTGAACCATTACAGCATATTTCCCTGGTTCTTCTCACCAGGAAATTGATTTTTCTAGTAGCCATTTGTTCGGCCAAAATAGTGTCGGAATTAGCCGCTATGTCCTGTAGGGAGCCATATCTGGTTATCCATAAGGACAGAGTAGTGTTACGTCCTCATCCAGCCTTTCTTCCTAAGGTGGTATCGAGGTTTCATTTGAACCAAGATGTGGTTCTTCCTTCTTTTTTCCCCAAACCTAGTTCAGTAGAGGAAAAATTATTACATTCTTTGGATGTAGTAAGAGCAGTTAAAGCTTATCTAAAATAAGGTGACCAGATTTTTTAAATTAAATCCGGGGACATATTTATTTTTTTACTAGTAATGGCGGTAATCAGCGAATCTCTGCCCGTCGCCGCCCGCCTCATAGCCTGTCAAGTCTTACTCTCCGGGCCCCAGCTACTACTGGGTGGGGAGCGAAAGGAAGGCAAGGAGATAATCAGGCAGGCGGCTGTCCAGGACTTGAGCCAAGGCAGAAGAACATGTAAGCGGGAGCGAAATGGGCATGCACCCGAAACTGAAGAAATATTCCCTCCGCTCCGACCAGCACATGATCATCAGAAAAGGGCACAGATAATGGAAAAAAATACACCCCCCTAAGCTAGTAGGAGCGGCGGAGCGGGGGTGTGTAATTCAGATTTTTTTTTATTATTCTGCACTGACTGTCTTTGAAATTGCCCCAACTCTTGTTCAAATCCAATCCGGGGACAAAACTGGGGACAGACTTGGTTCGGGGACAGTGTCCTCAATCCGGGGACTGTCCCCTGAAACCGGGGATGTCTGGTCACCCTAATCTAAAAGCCACTGCTCAGATTCGCAGAACGGATACTTTGTTTATTCTGCCGGAAGGCCCCAGAAAGGGTCAGGCAGCGTCAAAATCTACTTTAGCCAAGTGGATTTGACAGGTCATAATGCAAGCCTATGGCTTGAGAAGGAGACCGCCTCCGTTCAAAGTTAGGGCGCACTCCACGAGAGCAGTTGGAACTTCATGGGCAGTGCATCACCAGGCCTCCCTGGCTCAAATCTGTAAGGCCGCAACATGGTCTTCAGTACACACGTTTACTAGGTTCTACCAGGTGGACGTTAGAAGTCAGGAGGATGTCGCCTTTGGGCGCAGTGTGTTGCAGGCCGCAAAAGATCCTCATGTCTGATAGCGCTCAGCTTATGTATGGTGTATCCCCCCCCCTCATTGGGCATTGCTTTAGGACATCCCACATAGTAATGACTATGCCGCTCTGTGTCCCGTGATGTACGAGAAAGAAAATAGGATTTTTATAACAGCTTACCTGTAAAATCCTTTTCTTGGAGTACATCACGGGACACAGAGCTCCCACCCCTCTTTTGGGGACACTTATTGCTTTGCTACAAAACTGAGGTGCTCCCGGATGGGAGGGGCTTATATAGGGGAGGGTACTTCCGGTTTGGAAGTTGCCAGTGCCAGCACCTGAAGGTAAACTATATAACCCACATAGTAATGACTATGCCGCTCTGTGTCCCGTGATGTACTCCAAGAAAAGGATTTTACAGGTAAGCTGTTATAAAAATCCTATTTTTTCCGTCTTGTTTATTGGCGCGGTGTCCCCTTTAATATTCATAGGACTGTGAGGAGGGGGTTTGAAACCATGCCGTCACTTTGGATCTCCATCGCTCCATCTCTCCATCTCTCTGTCTCTCCATCTCTCGTCAGGGCCCGGGTTGACCCCCGTGTCATTATTATATATATATATATATATATATATATATATATATATATTTTTCCGTCTTGTTTATTGGCGCGGTGTCCCCTTTAATATTCATAAGACTGTGAGGAGGGGGTTTGAAACCATGCCGTCACTTTGGATCTCCATCTCTCCATCTCTCCATCTCTCCATCTCTCGTCAGGGCCCGGTTTGACCCCCGTGTCATTATTATTATACATATTTTCTTTCCGTCTTGTTTATTGGCGCGGTGTCCCCTTTAATAGTCATAGGACTGTGAGGAGGGGGTTTGAAACCATGCCATCACTTTGGATCTCCATCTCTCCATCTCTCCATCTCTCGTCAGGGCCCGGGTTGACCCCTGTGTCATTATTATTATATATATATATATATTTTTTCCGTCTTGTTTATTGGCGCGGTGTCCCCTTTATTATTCATAGGACTGTGAGGAAGGGGTTTGAAACCATGCCGTAACTATGGATCTCCATCTCTCCATCTCTCCATCTCTCGTCAGGGCCCGGGTTGACTCCCGTGTCATTATTATTATATATATATATTTTTTTTTCCGTCTTGTTTATTGGCGCGGTGTATATATTTTTTTCCGTCTTCCGTCTTCCGTCTTTGTCCCCTTTAATATTCATAGGACTGTGAGGAGGGGGTTTGAAACCATGCCGTCAATTTAGATCTCCATCTCTCCATCACTTCATCTCTCCATCTCTCGTCAGGGCCCGGGTTGACCCCCGTGTCATTATTATTATATATATATATTTTTTTTCTGTCTTGTTTATTGGCGCGGTGTCCCCTTTAATATTCATAAGACTGTGAGGAGGGGGTATGAAATCATGCCGTCACTTTGGATCTCCATCTCTCCATCTCTCCATCTCTCGTCAGGGCCTGGGTTGACCCCTGTGTCAATATTATTACATATATTTTTTTTTCAGTCTTGTTTATTGGCGCGGTGTCCCCTTTAAAATTTATAGGACTGTGAGGAGGGGGTTTGAAACCATGCTTCACTTTGGATCTCCATCTCTCCATCTCTCGTCAGGGCCCGGGTTGACCCCCGTGTCATTATTTTTATATATATATATATATATTTTTCCGTCTTGTTTATTGGCACGGTGTCCCCTTTAATTTTCATAGGACTGTGAGGAGAGTGTTTGAAACCATGCCGTCACTTTGGATCTCCATCTCTCCATCTCTTGTCAGGGCCCTGGTTGACCCCCGTGTCAATATTATTGCATATATTTTTTTTTCCGTCTTGTTTATTGGCGCGGTGTCCCCTTTAATATTCATAGGACTGTGAGGATGGGGTTTGAAACCATTCTGTCACTTTGGATCTCCATCTCTCCATCTCTCCATCTCTCATCAGGGCCCGGGTTGACCCCCATGTCATTATATATATATATATATATATATTTTTTTCCGTCTTGTTTATTGGCGCGGTGTCCCCTTTAATATTCATAGGACTGTGCGGAGGGGGTTTGAAACCATGCCGTCACTTTGGATCTCCATCTCTCCATCTCTCCATCTCTCGTCAGGGCCCGGGTTGACCCCTGTGTCACTATTATTATATATATATATATATATTTTTTTATTTTTTTCCGTCTTGTTTATTGGCACGGTGTCCCCTTTAATTTTCATAGGACTGTGAGGAGGAGGTTTGAAACCATGTAGTCACTTTGGATCTCCATCTCTCCATCTCTCCATCTCTCGTCAGGGCCCAGGTTGACCCCCGTGTCATTATTATTATATATGTTGGAAGGCCAACATGGTGGCCTGAATTTATGGGAGGAGTCCGGCGGCTATATAGCCAGCCCACTCCTCCACAAGCCTCGTTGGTATTCCTGTGCACAACACGTGGTTTCCGACGCAACGTCACGTCCTTACGTCATTTCAGAGCGACCGTCAGCGAGCGCGGCACGATTCAACCGCTCTCATCCAGGGACTCAGCGCCGTTCGCACGCCCGTCTCGCCCGTCTCGGCCACAGGTAGGCTTCACGTTATGCTGTAGATGCCATGCAGGAGATTTTGCTCTTGGTCAGCAAAAATCTCCCCTCAGACCCCCGCACTGCCGCTTGTTCCCGTGCCGTGGTAGTGTCACCAGGCACCGTTATTTCCGCCCTCCCGGCCCCTGCCAGCACTTTCGGGCGTCCGGGACTTGCTGTCGCTCCACCCGCACCGCCCCCTCACCTCACTGCTCTTGTACTTGTTCCTTCACAGTGTTAGGTGCTGGTCAGGCTGCATCCATGCACCGACTCTCACCGGCGCGTCCCACTTCCCTTAGCCTGTCTATGTTTGTACTGCCAATCGCTGGTGTTCACATCTGCAGGGTACCAGCAGTCCCACTTTTTCAGCCCATGTCAAAGTAGGGACCAGCGGCTCAGTACCATACTGCTTAAATTATTTAGTTCACTAGTGCTCTGAGGTGCAGCAGGAGTTTGCAAGATGCCATCGTTAACTCATTCATCACATTTAATTGATTATAGCTATTCTTTGTTTTATTTTTATTTTTTATTCTTATTTTACTTTTTATTTGTTTTATTTTATTTTGCATTATTTATTTATTTATTGTCCCCTCCTTTCTTTTTGTTGTTGGATTGTTTTATTTGTTGTTTTTTCTTATTTATAAAACCAAAAAAAAAAAAAAAAAAAATATAAAAAAAAAGAAAAAAAAAAGAGGGGAAAATTGACAATGAAGATATATATCGGGGGGGGGGGGCGTAATACACAAGTACAGAGGGCAAGCGGTAATACGAGGTCTCGCACTCTGCTTTCTAGCCCTCACGCGATGGGCATACCCACCTCAGAGCAAGACACCTGTTGTTTTCAGCCCCATTTCTGTACATGCTCCAGAGCCCGGGGTTTTTCGGTCACTACTGCTAAAACGTACCGATTCACGTCTCTGTCATGGGTCATTTCGGCCACTCATTTAGCAGGGACACAGCTGTTCAAGTTTTACGCGCATTCTCGGCAGCAGCTTCACCCTAAACACGCACCAGTCCTGCACGGCCCCATTTCGGTACATGCTCCAGAGCGCGGTAGGTTAGCCGCATTGCAAACGCACCGACTCGTGTCTCTGTCATGGGACATTTCTGTCACTCACTTTCACCATTGTTACCGCGTCCGTTCGCTCGTCTAGGTACAGTCTAATCAGTCAGTACCCCCTCGTCATGTTTTATCTGTTGTTTCTTCTCCAGATCAGTCAAATCCAGCTCCGTCCTGCACTAGGTTGGACGCCATTTCTACAGGTAAAAAAAAAATAAATTTTTTTGGAGAGAAAAGGAAATATATGTAAGTTTTTTTTTATGGGGAAGAAAATCCCCCGTAACTACAGAAACAACCCCGATTGTCGTGTCATCCCTTACAGGTTTCGGTCACCACCCCAACCTCGGAAGACAGGATTTCCTATCCAGGCCCCGAATTACTCAGAGCCATGTCTCAGGCCGGCAGCGTAGATCTCACCGCCCCTCCTTCACCTTCTCCCGCCTCAGAGAGCGGCAGCACACGTTCCCTCAGGGGATGGACCATCCCCAAGTTGACCGCAGAACTGAGACGTCGGCAGGTGCCTTTCCCGGCCACAGCCAGGAAGGCAGAGCTCTTTAGGCTCCTATTTCCGCCACCAGCCTCAACCGACCTCCCCATGCCAGCTTCACCTGGACCAAGCACGCAGCGGACATCCCTGCACTCTGTTGCCGCGGCTGTCGCTCAACTCCACACCCTGGTAACTTCCTTGTCTACCGCAGTCACAGCCATGCAGGCCAGAGTGACGCTCCTGGAGGTCCACCCACCAACCGTCACTCCTGACCTACCAGTCCAGGTCCCGACACCCCCTCCAGCTATCCCTACAGGCAAGTGCCCCGTTGTCCTCCCAGCACATTTGGTCCCAGCCAGCATTAGGAAGGACATCCTGGATGGCAAGGACATTAACCTTGCCTCCCTACTCATCGCAGTCCACGATGTAGCGGATAACAAGGCCTACACATGGGGAGACGTTTCAGTGGTCCTCAAGGCCAAAGACCGAAGGCTGAATCGCAAATTGTCAGTACCAGAATTTGCGCTGGCCTTCGGGACTCTCAGGGATGTCCTGTGCTCTGCCTCCCCCAACAGACGGGAAGAGTTGGACCTATATCTCCAAACTTTGGTGGATCTAGGTTACAAGTACGGAGGATTTTCGTTCTACGACTATCACCGCTCCTTCTCAGCCAAAGCAGCTGCTAGGCTGTTGCAGTTCCAAATAGCCACAGACTGGAGTCTCATGGATACCGAGCTCTTCTGCCGCCACTTCGCTGGCCTACGCTCACCTCTATGCACGAACTGCCAGTCCTCTACCCATACTGCCACTTGGTGCTCTAACACCACCAATGTTCGCCCCCACGAAGTCCCCTCCACCTCGAGGGCAGCTCTAGGCTTACCGGCCTCCCAGCAGACGGCCCAGGTGGACAAGTTCGGACGCCCAGTACTGACAGCAGGGGGAGCAGCCATCTGCAATAACTTCAACTTCGGATCCTGCAACTTTAGTCAGTGCCGCCTGCTTCATGTTTGCCTCGTATGCCACAGGGCACACCCCAAGACCCTGTGTCAGGTCAAGCAACAGAAAAAGTCTTGACTAGGCCAAGTAAACGTTCTGTGGCTGGAGCACTACCTTGTTTCACACCCCACCCCCTCTCTCACCACCTTCCTCGTCCAAGGGTTCACAACCGGCTTCCACACAGGCCTCATCTCCTTACCCCACTTGTCTCACGAATGCAAGAACCTGCGTTCAGCCGCCACAGATGAACAGGCCATAGATCAGCTGTTACACACCGAGCTGCAGCGAGGCTTTGTCATAGGCCCCTTCACTCAGCCCCCTTTCAACACCTGGAGAGTCAGCCCTATTGGGCTTGTCAAGGGCAAGTTTTCGAATAAAGTTCGCTTGGTGTACGACCTGTCTGCGCCTCATTCTTCCCCCATCCCCAGCCTAAATTCCTTAATCCCCTCGGAAGAGTTCTCCCTTAAATACGCCTCCGTAGACATGGCAATCCAAGCCATAATTAAAACCGGCACAGGCGCCTGGCTCTCCAAAGCCGATATCTCGGATGCCTTTAAGCTCCTACCCATCCATCCATCCCTCTGGTGCTGGCACGGCATGAAATGGAGAGACTCTTACTACTTTGCTACCAAGCTGACTTTCGGCTCCAAGAGTAGCCCCTGGCTCTTCGACACTTTCGCACGGTCTCTCACCTGGATACTGCTGCACCAAGCCCAGTGTCAAGAAGTCATCCACTACTTGGATGACTTTTTGCTGATTGAACAGCCTGATACGCCCCCGAAAGACCTCGACAAGTTAAGAGTCGTTTTCGGAAATCTCAATGTTCCCATCGCGGAGCATAAAGTAGACGGTCCAGCACACTCGGTCACCTTCCTCGGTATCATTCTGAATATCACCACCATGCAAGCCAGCCTCCCCCCAGACAAACTGGCCCGCATTAGATCAGTACTCCAAACCTTCACCCGCACTAGGGGGTGTACTAAGAAACAGTTGCAATCCCTTCTGGGAATGCTTAACTTCGCGATAAGGATCATCCCCCAGGGACGGTCCTTCGTCTCACGTCTCCTAGTTTTTCTTTCCCAGTCACAGGACCCCGATCAGATCCTTAATTTAGACACCGCAGCTGTAGCGGACTTGTTGATGTGGGAAGAGTTCCTCACCAGCTGGAACGGGATATCCATGTTCATACCCGCGATGTCTCCCCTCTCCCCGCAGGTAATCACAGACGCCGCAGCCTCCAAAGGCTTTGCAGCAATTTTTGGCCACCACTGGTTCGCAGGGTCATGGCCGCCAGAGATACTAGCAATCCCAGGCTTTACTCAGTCTTCCTCCCTGTTCGAGTTATACCCGGTGGTAGCAGCCGCCCGGTTATGGGGCCACGATTGGACAGGACAAACCGTAGGCTTCACCACTGACAACCAGGCCACTGCCGACATTGTCAACAAAGGCAGGTCCAAGTCGCTCACCACGATGTCCTTCCTACGTAGGCTCGTACAACTCTCGTTACAACATCAGTTTAACGTTCACTGCACCTTCCTCCCGGGCAAGTATAATCTTGCCGCAGATGCGCTGTCCCGCTTTAATTATATGTCCTTTTTTCAGCAGAGACCCGGAGCTGACCAGACCTCAGCCCCTATCCCTCCTTGGTCTCAGCTGACCCTGGACTAGGACACCACCTACAGCAAGCGTCACAGCTCATCAATCAGTCCCTGTCTTACAACACCTTGAAAGCCTACCGTGCTGCCTGGGACGTTTTCAGCAAGTTTCTGGCACCCCGCTCCGATAATACGGCCGTAGACGTCAAGCACGTACTGGCCTTTATCTCGTACTGCCATAGTAGCTTGGCCTTATCCCACAACACCATCCGTCTGTACTTAGCAGGCATTCAGCACTTTCTGGCCTTACAGGATCCCGCAAAACCCTCGTTGTTCACGTCCCACGCAGTCAGAGCCGTCCTACGAGGAGTCCAGAAACTACAACCCACTATCAACCCCAAACGTCTACCTATAACCGGTGCCATCTTCAGGGACATGTCCAATATCCTCGCCACATCTCCGTTTGGCCTCCTCCCTAGCTTGGTCATACAAGCGGCCATCTATTTAGCTTATTATGGGTTTCTACGGCCAAGCGAATTCACCTACAATAATCCCACCAGCCAAGTCTTGCGCAGACGTCACTTAGTTCGCCATCCGACTCACTTCACACTCCACCTGGCAGTGTCCAAAACTCAACAGTTGGGTGCCGGCGTGGATATCTACATATATAGAACAACCAATGCCTGGTGCCCAGTGGCCATATTGGATCGCCTACTATCGTACCTACCGGCACAAACAGACTCTGCTCCCCTACTCCCTTTCCCAACCAAACCTTTAAGCACCTGCCAGTTCATCAAGCATGTGAGGATCCTTCTTCGAAGTCTACATCTCAACCCAGCTAGCTATACAGCCCACTCGTTTCGCATCGGGGCAGCTTCGGCCGCCTCTCGCCATGGGGTGCCAGATCACGTCATTAAGAAGCTAGGCAGATGGAAGTCCGCCTGCTTCGCCCGGTACATTCCTAACCCTCAGCTGGAGATCGCACAGGCTTTTTCAAAACTTGCTCAGTAAACAGTCCAAATAAAATGATATCCCTACCTGAATGTTTTTGCCCCCTTATTTTGGCATACCGTCCGTTAGGCCAGGGCACGCTTCAGGTCTATCTATGTTGTAAGTCCGCGTCAATGTATCTTACCCATATCCTATCGGCCATAGGGCTCCAACCATAAGTTGGAAGGCCAGCATGGTGGCCTGAATTTATGGGAGGAGTCCGGCGGCTATATAGCCAGCCCACTCCTCCACAAGCCTCGTCGGTATTCCTGTGCACAACACGTGGTTTCCGACGCAACGTCACCCACCCTCCCATCCCCTATTAATAACATCCTCAGGAAATCATTTCTCTCTACAATATCTACCACTAATCTTGGGTATGCCCCCTTATTTTGGCATACCGTCCGTTAGGCCAGGGCACGCTTCAGGTCTATCTATGTTGTAAGTCCGCGTCAATGTATCTTACCCATATCCTATCGGCCATAGGGCTCCAACCATAAATATATATATATATATATATATATTTTTTTTTTCCGTCTTGTTTATTGGCGCAGTGTCCCCTTTAATATTCATAGGACTGTGAGGAGGGGGTTTGAAACCATGCCGTCTCTTTGGATCTCCATCGCTCCATCTCTCCATCTCTCTGTCTCTCCATTTCTCGTCAGGGCCCGGGTTGACCCCCGTGTCATTATTATTATACATATTTTTTTTCCGTCTTGTTTATTGGCGCGGTGTCCCCTTTAATATTCATAGGACTGTGAGGAGGAGGTTTGAAACCATGCCATCACTTTGGATCTCCATCTCTCCATCTCTCCATCTCTCCATCTCTCGTCAGGGCCCGGGTTGACCCCTGTGTCACTATTATTATATATATATATATATATATTTTTTTCCGTCTTGTTTATTGGCACGGTGTCCCGTTTAATTTTCATAGGACTGTGAGGAGGGGGTTTGAAACCATGTAGTCACTTTGGATCTCCATCTCTCCATCTCTCCATCTCTCGTCAGGGCCCGGGTTGACCCCTGTGTCATTATTATTATATATATATTGTGAGGGGGTTAGCTCGGCAGCGGGTGTGTGTGACCCCCGAGATGGGCTCCCCACACAAAAACAGGCCCAGCAAACGGAGGTTGTGGTTTTCAAAATCAAAAAGGTGCGGTTTATTTTCTATTTACAGTGACAAAACACAGCAAAGCAAAAGAAACATAAACAAATAAATCCTGGTCAACTTGACCTCTGACTAAACATACAGGTTTCCTAACTAACAACTGGGATCAGCCTAGTGCTGTCCTAGTCCCTAAGTCCCTGGTTTTAAATGTCCAAGCAAATAGCCACACAGGCTTTGTCTCACCGCACAGGGGTTCACTCTCCCTAGACAGTCCACACAGGTCTGGGTCCAGGCATGAGCTAACATCTAATGAAGCTGGGAGTTCTTATAGAGGCCTAAATGAGCTGACAAGCTTCAGCTGGTCTCATCAACTCCCTGTCTGCACGACGCCCCACACTCTCCCTAGAGGTATGAGTCATCCATGAGCCCACTAGCCTTATACAACTCTCCACCTAGTTGTATAAGTCGGCGTAAAGCCTGAATCTGGGCGAAATATATCTACCCCCCTGGATGCAACCAGGTGACTTTACCTTCCTGCTGTCACATACCCCCCCCTCTTGTTTTAACCTCGGGGTTGGAACACCAGCAATCAGGCATTCATGTACTCGAGACAAAGCATCCACATTCCCCATTTGAACGCCAGGGCGATGCTTTACTGTGAAGTTGAATTCCTGGAGGGCCAGGAACCACCTATTCACTCTTCTATTTGTTTCCTTGTTTTGAGCCATCCACTTTAACGGAGCGTGATCCGTAACCATATCAAAGTGCCTACCTAGCAGGTAGTACCGAAGGGAATCTAGAGCCCACTTCACCGCTAAACACTCCTTTTCAACGGTGGCGTAATTTACCTCATGGGACTTCAACTTCCTGCTGAGGTAAATGACTGGGTGCTCTTCCCCGTTCCAGACCTGGGACAATACTGCTCCTAACCCCACATCTGACGCATCACTTTGTACGACAAAGTCTTTAGAGAAGTCGGGTGAGTACAACACTGGCTGGCTACATAAGGCTTGTTTCAAGAATTGGAATGCTGCCTCAGCCTCGGGGGTCCATTTAATCATGACCGACCCTTTCCCCTTTGTCAGGTTGGTTAGGGGCACAGCCTTAGAAGCAAAGTGGGGAATGAATCGCCGATAATACCCAGCGATTCCCAGAAAGGCTCGTACCTGCTTCTTGCTGTTGGGATGTGGCCAACTCTGGATGGCCTCGACTTTGTTGAGTTGGGGTTTTATTACTCCCCTCCCAATGGTGTACCCAAGATATTTGGCCTCCTCCTGCCCAATGGTACACTTCTTGGGGTTAGCCGTAAACCCCGCTTCCCGAACAGAGTCCAGGACTGCTTGCACTTTTGGCAGATGTGAGGCCCAATCTGTGCTATGGACAATTACGTCATCCAGGTAAGCCGCAGCATACTTCCGATGGGGCCTCAGCATCTGGTCCATTTTCCGCTGGAATGTGGCCGGCGCATTCTGTAACCCGAACGGCATTCTTTTATATTGGAACGCCCCGTCTGGGGTTACAAATGCGGTTTTCTCTTTGGCCGACTTGGCCAGGGGGATTTGCCAATACCCTTTTGTGAGGTCAAGAGTCGTCATGTATCGGGCTGTCCCCAGCCGGTCGATCAACTCATCTATACGTGGCATGGGGTAGGTGTCAAATTTTGTAACTTTGTTCAACTGACGAAAATCGTTACAAAATCGCCAGCTCCCATCCGGTTTAGGCACCAACACAATGGGACTAGACCAATCACTTTGGGACTCCTCTATCACCCCTAAGTTCAGCATTTTCTGTACTTCCTCCCGTATTGCCTCCCGTCGGGCCTCTGGGATCCGATAGGGTTTTAACTTCACCCTTTCACCGGGCGGGGTAATGATGTCATGCTCTACCCCAGATGTTTGTCCCGGCAGCTCAGAGAATACCTCCTTGTTGCGAAGCACAAACTCCTTAACCTCCTGTTGTTGGGGTTGTGACAAGGTGGCTGCTATTCCAACCTCAGGAATCACGCAACCAGTTTGAGCTGGTGACCAAGTGTCTGCGACTAGGGACTCTCTATCCCTCCAGGCTTTCAACAGATTAACGTGATAGATCTGTTCGGGCTTTCGCCTTCCTGGTTGTCTGACCTTGTAATTCACTTCGCTCACTTTTTCCATTATCTCGTAGGGGCCTTGCCATTTGGCAAGGAATTTACTTTCAACCGTAGGGACAAGTACCAGTATCCTATCCCCCGGGGAAAAGGTACGGGTCTTGGCTCCACGGTTGTACACTCTCTGCTGTGCTAACTGCGCTTGGGCCAAATGTTCCTTCACGATGGGCATTACCTGTGCAATTCGGTCTTGCATCAGGGCGACATGCTCAATCACACTCCTGTGGGGAGAACTCTCACTTTCCCAAGTTTCCTTGGCAATATCCAACAGCCCTCTTGGGTGTCTCCCATACAGTAACTCAAAGGGGGAGAATCCGGTAGAGGATTGGGGCACCTCCCTAATAGCAAACATCAGATAAGGAAGTAGACAGTCCCAATCCTTTCCATCTCTATCCACCACTTTCTTCAACATTTGTTTTAGGGTTTTGTTGAATCTTTCAACCAGCCCATCGGTTTGGGGGTGATACACAGATGTACGTAATTGCGTCACTTTGAACAATTTACACAGCTCCTTCATAACCCGGGACATAAAGGGTGTACCTTGGTCCGTAAGCAGTTCTTTACAAATACCCACCCGGCTAAACACAAGAGATAGCTCTTTGGCTATGGTTTTGGCTGAGGTATTTCGGAGAGGGATCGCTTCTGGATAACGGGTGGCATAGTCCATTATAACTAATATGTACTGGTGCCCCCTAGCGGACTTGATTATAGGACCTACCAAATCCATGGCGATCCTCTCAAACGGGACCTCAATGATGGGTAGAGGGACCAGCGGGCTACGGAAATGTGGCATCGGGGCCGACCTCTGACACACAGGGCAGGAGGAACAATAATTTTCTATGTCCTTCATCACCCCCGGCCAATAGAATCTCTGTAATACCCTCTCTCGGGTTTTCTCTGTCCCCAGATGACCTCCAAGAATGTGCCCATGGGCCAACTCCAACACCAACTTCCTGTAAGGTTTGGGCACCACAAGCTGCTCAACGGTTTCTTCTGCCCTTTTTGCCACCCGATACAGTAGGTCCTTCTCTACGCTGAAGTATGGGTAAGTGCAGGTATTATCTGGGTTCACTAACTCGCCATCTATTTTCACTACGTTTTCCCGTGCCTTTATCAGGGTCACAAGGCTACCTGAATCCAGCAATACCACAACATTTCTACCATTAACACACATTTTGCATAAATGTTTCTCAGTTCCTCGAATGGCAGTGCATGCGACTGTCGCACACAGCGACTGACGTCTGCCCGTCAGAAAGTCACACTGCATGGGTTCCTCCACAACCGGGCAATTGGCTGCAATATGTCCCGCTTGCCGGCAGCGGTAGCAAACGATCCTTCTTGCGGCCTCTTGAGCCGCTGATTTCCCAGGCTGTTCTCGCCAAACTTGGGGTAGAGCTCCCACCCTCTCACTCTCTCCACCCTCACCCCTTGGAATCCTCTTATCCGCCCCTGGGGATGGTCTGGTCTTAGGGTGGAAAGTCAGAGTGTCTCTGGAAGAGGCCGTCAGGTTCTCTGTAGCCAAGTATTTCTCCACACGATCCACAAGACCATCGGCCGTCTCTGGGTCTCCATGGCTTACCCACTTTTGGATGGCAGTAGGAAGAGCTCTCAAAAACCGATCCATTACAACACGTTCCACAATCTTTGGTGCGGACAAAGTCTCTGGCTGTAGCCACTTTCTGCTCAGGTGAATGAGATCATACATTTGAGACCTGGGGGGTTTTCCAAGCTGGAAAGTCCAGTTATGCACACGCTGAGCCCGGACAGCCTGGGTGACACCGAGCCTTGCCAATATTTCAGCTTTTAGCATCACATAGTCTTTTGCTTGGTTAGGCTCTAGGTCATAGTAAGCTTTCTGCGATTCACCAGTTAACAGAGGAGCCACCAGTCCAGCCCACTGCTCCTCAGGCCACTTTTCTCTTTCAGCGGTCCTTTCAAATGTGGTCAAAAATACCTCTGGATCATCCTCTCCAGTCATTTTTGTCAATAAACGACTCACCCCAAAGGACGCGGTATTAGTGGGACGGCTTTCCTCACTGGTCTGCGGACGTTGCTGCATTACTGCTTCCATCTGTTGTTGTAGTCTCTGCTCTTGCTTCTGCAACAGGTCTATGAAGCGGGCCTCAGATTGCTGCTGGGCTTGTTGCTGAGCCTCCAGACTCTGTTGCAAAGTTACGTTTGTCTGCTGCTGGGCTGCAAGGCTCTGTTGATGAGCTTGCTGCTGGGCTGCAAGGCTCTGTTGATGAGCTTGCTGCTGGGCTGCGAAGTTCTGTTGTTGAGCTGCAAGGCTCTTTTGCAAACCTGCATTTGTCTGCTGTTGATTGGCATTTGCTAGAGCCAGCTGCTTCAGTATCTCCTCCATGCTGGCTTAAAAAAAAACTGCCACTGGTTCTCCACCAACTGTGAGGGGGTTAGCTCGGCAGCGGGTGTGTGTGACCCCCGAGATGGGCTCCCCACACAAAAACAGGCCCAGCAAACGGAGGTTGTGGTTTTCAAAATCAAAAAGGTGCGGTTTATTTTCTATTTACAGTGACAAAACACAGCAAAGCAAAAGAAACATAAACAAAATAAATCCTGGTCAACTTGACCTCTGACTAAACATACAGGTTTCCTAACTAACAACTGGGATCAGCCTAGTGCTGTCCTAGTCCCTAAGTCCCTGGTTTTAAATGTCCAAGCAAATAGCCACACAGGCTTTGTCTCACCGCACAGGGGTTCACTCTCCCTAGACAGTCCACACAGGTCTGGGTCCAGGCATGAGCTAACATCTAATGAAGCTGGGAGTTCTTATAGAGGCCTAAATGAGCTGACAAGCTTCAGCTGGT
Source organism: Rana muscosa (assembly GCA_029206835.1). Taxonomy (NCBI): domain Eukaryota; kingdom Metazoa; phylum Chordata; class Amphibia; order Anura; family Ranidae; genus Rana; species Rana muscosa. Next base: position 328,864,625 of record CM055123.1, on the reverse strand, counting down.
CTCATCAACTCCCTGTCTGCACGACGCCCAACACTCTCCCTAGAGGTATGAGTCATCCATGAGCCCACTAGCCTTATACAACTCTCCACCTAGTTGTATAACTCGGCGTAAAGCCTGAATCTGGGCGAAATATATCTACCCCCCTGGATGCAACCAGGTGACTTTACCTTCCTGCTGTCACAATATATATATATATATATATTTTTTTTTCCGTCTTGTTTATTGGCGCGGTGTCCCCTTTATTATTCATAGGACTGTGAGGAGGGGGTTTGAAACCATGCCGTAACTATGGATCTCCATCTCTCCATCTCTCCATCTCTCCATCTCTCGTCAGGGCCCGGGTTGACTCCCGTGTCATTATTATTATATATATTTTTTTTTTCCGTCTTGTTTATTGGCGCGGTGTATATATTTTTTTCCGTCTTCCGTCTTCCGTCTTTGTCCCCTTTAATATTCATAGGACTGTGAGGAGGGGGTTTGAAACCATGCCGTCAATTTAGATCTCCATCTCTCCATCACTTCATCTCTCCATCTCTCGTCAGGGCCCGGGTTGACCCCTGTGTCATTATTATTATATATATATTTCTTTCTCGTACATCACGGGACACAGAGCGGCATAGTCATTACTATGTGGTTTATATAGATTACCTTCAGGTGCTGGCACTGGCAACTTCCAAACCGGAAGTACCCTCCCCTATATAAGCCCCTCCCATCCGGGAGCACCTCAGTTTTTTGCCAGTGTCTAAGGTGTTGGCCAAGAAGTAACATGTGTTTTTCACTGAGCTTGCGTACAGGTTCTTTTGGGCCTCAGTAAGCTATTCCGGATCCGACCAAAAAAGCTTCATAGCTAAACGGTCGGTACCCGGGCCTTTCAGAGAAGAGCAAGGTTTTGCCTGTAATGCTTCTCTTAGGAGGGCTGGACCCTGGGATCCAGAGCTCTGGTCATACCCATGACCAAGATGTTTTCTGTGCAGGGTGCTATACAGGTCCAGGGGAGTGGAATCCTTGGGAACCCGGTCCCTGAAGGTTTAATTACAATGCCTGCCGTGAGAGGTGAAGTTTGGGCTTCTGTGGTCCAAACAGAGTCCTGCGGCGAGGAAAAGGTAAGTGGGGGCCTCTCAGGAACTTGGTTCTTATGAGGGGACCCCCAAGCCTAATATGTCTTTCTGCCTGTTACCTAACGGTATTCCCGCTAAATATCTGTGCATGCCTGTAACTGCTAAAAAATGTAATAATTTTAAGAGTGGTCAAGAAAAAATAAAAAAATACAAATAAAAAAAAAATGGTTAAACCGCGGTACCTGTGTTAAACCACTAGAGGCCGCTGTGGAACGTTGTTTTCTTGTCAAATGGATTTTTTCTTCCAAGTCAAAATCCAGGCAGATGGTGAGTTCTCTGAATGGGAAACTGTCTCCGCTGCCATGTTGCAATGCTCATCCATCCTCCGGCCCTGTGGCAAACAGGGCCCTGGCTTCTGTCCTAGTTCCTTTCAAAAAAGAGCGCCAAAGGCGCACGTGCCCGCGCGCGTGCACGCGCCTCTATTTATAGAGGTGGGCCGGAAAAAGGGGCGGAGCTGGGTGGATGACGCTCTGTGCGCGCCGCGGCGCTTCTGCGCATGTGCGGGCGTCCCAGCATGATACAAAAAGCACATTAGCTGTTGTCAGCTGGTTATGGACAGAAACAGAGCTGGCAACATTAAAAGAAAGGCATACAGTATGCGGTTGATGCAGGCATCCCCATAGAAAGGCACATTAGTAGACACCAACTGTTTATATAGCAGCAATTGTGCTAGACTATTGTCAGTAAGTGGTGTTTTGCGGCTGGAATACCTCAGCTTTGGGCTTAGGAATATGCCGTCTAAAGGCTCCGGAACTAAGAATTCCAGGAAGCTAAGGGGGTCTCCATCGGGATCTTGGGCATGCTTCAGTTGCACCAACCTCCCCTGAAAAATCAGAGGTTAGTGACCGTAGAGCACCCTCAGGAGTACCTGGTACTGTGGCTGTCCTCAGTTCACCTGCTCCTGTGTATGTAACAGAGGAGGTTTTTTCCTCAACTCTGGGAGGACTGGAAGAGAGATTGACAACATTGATCGCTGCTTCCCTGTCAGAGGGAAAGCGCGCCCGATCTCCGTCTCCTCCCTCAGAGTGCCTGTTAGCGGAGCAACAGTCCCTTGCAGGGATTGACCTACCTGAAGGGGATCAGGATGAGGTTGATTCTGTTGTAGAGGAATCAACAGTGGAAGAACCATTTTCAGCGTCACATGCTGAAAGATTATGGGTTCAGTCTCTGACTGATATGGTACGAGCAGCATTTCAAATGCCCCTTGCGGAACCATCAGCCACTCGTTGGGGTCGCTAAAAGCTCCCCAGACTGTTTGTTCCTTTCCAATCCATCCTTTACTGGAAGGGCTCATTTACCAGGATTGGGAACATCCTAATAAAATATTTACTCCCCCCAAGAGATTTCCGGTGGTCTATCCCATGGAGGATAAGTTCATCAAAAAATGGAGGGTCCCTACAGTGGACGCAGCCATCTCTTGTGTGAATAAATCACTGACATGTCCAGTAGATAATGTCCAAATGTTCAAGGACCCAATAGATAAAAAATTGGAGTCCTTATTAAAATCTGCTTTCTCTACAGCAGGCTTGGTGACACAACCAGCAGTGGCAGCTATTGGGGTCTGCCAAGCAGTGAAGGATCAGTTGAAACAGGTCTTAAGGGACTTGCCAGATCAGCAGGCCCTTGCCCTAGCTGATCTACCTAGAGCCTTATGCTTTGCGGTTGACGCCATCAAGGATTCAATCCATCAGGCCTCCCGCCTTACGCTGTCTGTAGTACATATGCGTAGGCTTCTATGGCTCAAGAACTGGTCTGCTGAAGCTCCCTGTAAAAAATTGCTGGTTAGCTTCCCATTTCATGGTGAACGCTTATTCGGGGAAGACCTGGACAAATATATCCAGAAAATTTCCAGCGGTAAAAGTACACTCTTGCCGGTTAAAAACAGAGTTAGAGGTCCCTCTTTTAAGAGGCCTGCCTCTCCAGTCCCTGGGACATAGACTCCAGTTGTTCGCAGAGACCTGGCGGGACATGATCAGAGACAGATGGGTGCTCTCCGCAGTAAGTCTGGGATACAAATTGGAGTTAAAAGACTCTCCTCCTTCCCATTTTATAAGGTCAAACGTGCCAAGGGATCCCCGGAAGAGAGGATCCCTCCTGTTGGCACTAGAACAACTATTGCTCCAAGGAGTAATTATGGAGGTTCCCCTGGAGGAATGGGGGTTCGGGTTTTACTCAAACCTCTTTACAGTCCCGAAGCCAAACGAGGACGTGAGGCCCATATTAAATCTAAAAGGGCTAAACAAATTCCTACATATCAGGACTTTCTGGATGGAGTCGATCCGATCGGTGGCCGCTACCCTACAAGGGGAGGAATGGTTAGCCTCGATCGACATCAAAGATGCTTATTTGCATATTCCCATCTTTCCAGTCCACCAAAAATTTCTACGCTTTGCAGTAGAAGGGCGCCATTTTCAGTTCAGAGCCTTACCCTTCGGTCTGGCCACAGCACCACGGGTGTTTACAAAAATTCTGGCCCCATTATTGGCCAATCTAAGAACACAAGGTGTAACGATAATGGCATATCTAGACGACTTGTTGCTGATAGACCACTCAGTGAAAAAACTAGAAGTGGTCGTTCACAAGACAATCAAGTATCTGGAATCTCACGGTTGGATTATCAACCGAGACAAGTCAGCCCTAAAACCAGTCAAAAGTCTGGAATACTTGGGGCTAAGGCTGGATTCAGGCCAGAGAAAAATATTCTTGCCTCAAGAAAAGGTGTTGTCTTGGAGAGATTTGATCCACCTAGTGGGTACAAAAGACAGCCGTCCATACGCCTGTGCATGAGGCTGCTGGGAAAAATGGTGGCATCATTCGAAGCAGTACCCTACGGTCAATTCCATTCAAGGAATTTGCAAAGGGCCATACTGTCAGCCTGGAACAAAAAAGTTCAGGCCCTAGACTTACCAATGTCCTTGTCCCCTTCCGTTCGCAAGAGCCTCCGTTGGTGGTTGGTTCTCCAGAATCTGGAAAAAGGGAAATCCTTCAGTCCGATTTCTTGGAAGGTGGTCACTACAGATGCCAGCCTTATAGGCTGGGGAGCAGTACTGGAGCAATGGTCTCTCCAGGGCAGATGGTCGGATGCAGAAAAGGCCCTGCCCATCAATCTCTTAGAGATACGAGCAGCCCGGTATGCCCTAGTAGCATGGACATCCAAACTCCAAGGGTCCCCTGTCAGAATTCAATCAGACAATGCCACAGCAGTGGCATATATCAATCATCAGGGTGGCACCAGGAGTCGTGCAGCCCAGAGGGAAGTAAATTACATCCTGAAATGGGCAGAAAGATATGTCCCAGCCATATCCGCGGTATTCATTCCAGGAGTGGAGAATTGGAAGGCGGACTTTCTAAGTCGCCAGCAATTATGCCGGGGGAATGGTCCCTTCACCCCGAGGTTTTCCGGACAATATGTCAACGGTGGGGAACACCGGATGTAGATCTGCTAGCATCCAGATTCAACGCAAAGGTGAACAGATTTGTCTCTCGGACAAGGGATCCCCTAGCTTGCGGCTCGGATGCCCTAGTGTTCCCTTGGGATCAGTTCAAGCTGATATATGCATTCCCACCGCCACAATTGTTACCTCGATTACTCTGCAGAATCAGGGTAGAAAAGAAACCAGTGATTCTGGTGGCTCCAGCGTGGCCCCGAAGAGCATGGTACGCGGAGATTGTAAAATTGTCTGTGGGGAGTCCTTGGACCCTCCCACATCGTTCGGACCTGCTTTCGCAAGGACCGATATACCATCCTTCCTTACCAGCCCTAGGTTTGACGGCCTGGCTATTGAAGCCCACATTCTAAAAAAGAGAGGGCTTTCTAATCCTGTGGTATCTACCATGGTCAATGCCAGGAAGACGGTATCCAGGCAGATCTACTATAGAATCTGGAAGGCGTACACCGCGTGGTGTGAGGCCAAGAAATGGCATCCACGTAAGTACGTAATAGGTAGGATTCTGGACTTCCTACAGTGGGCTGTAGATAGGAAGCTTGCCTTGAGTACTATCAAGGGTCAGATTTCGGCCTTGTCAATATTTTTTTCAAAGGCCCTTGGCTTCGCATTCACTAGTCAAAGCTTTTATACAAGGAGTGATGCGTATTAGTCCTCCGGTTAATATTCCCATATGTCCATGGGATCTAAACCTGGTTCTGTCGGTTCTACAGAAACAACCATTTGAACCATTACAGCATATTTCCTTGGTTCTTCTCACCAGGAAATTGATTTTTCTAGTAGCCATTTGTTCGGCTAAAAGAGTGTCGGAATTAGCCGCTATGTCCTGTAAAGAGCCATATCTGGTTATCCATAAGGACAGAGTAGTGTTACGTCCTCATCCAGCCTTTCTTCCTAAGGTGGTATCGAGGTTTCATTTGAAACAAGATGTGGTTCTTCCTTCTTTTTTCCCCAAACCAAGCTCGGTAGAGGAAAAGTTATTACATTCTTTGGATGTAGTAAGAGCAGTTAAAGCTTATCTAAAAGCCACTGCTCAGATTCGCAGAACGGATACTTTGTTTATTCTGCCGGAAAGCCCCAGAAAGGGTCAGGCAGCGTCAAAAGCTACTTTAGTCAAGAGGATTCGACAGGTCATAATGCAAGCCTATGGCTTGAGAAGGAGACCGCCTCCGTTCAAAGTTAGGGCGCACTCCACGAGAGCAGTTGGAACTTCATGGGCAGTGCATCACCAGGCCTCCCTGGCTCAAATCTGTAAGGCCGCAACATGGTCTTCAGTACACACGTTTACTAGGTTCTACCAGGTGGACGTTAGAAGTCAGGAGGATGTCGCCTTTGGGCGCAGTGTGTTGCAGGCCGCAAAAGATCCTCATGTCTGATAGCGCTCAGCTTATGTATGGTGTATCCCCCCCCTCATTGGGCATTGCTTTGGGACGTCCCACATAGTAATGACTATGCCGCTCTGTGTCCCGTGATGTACGAGAAAGAAAACAGGATTTTTATAACAGCTTACCTGTAAAATCCTTTTCTTGGAGTACATCACAGGACACAGAGCTCCCACCCCTCTTTTGGGGACACTTATTGCTTTGCTACAAAACTGAGGTGCTCCAAGGATGGGAGGGGCTTATATAGGGGAGGGTACTTCCGGTTTGTTGCCAGTGCCAGCACCTGAAGGTAATCTATATAACCCACATAGTAATGACTATGCCGCTCTGTGTCCCGTGATGTACTCCAAGAAAAGGATTTTACAGGTAAGCTGTTATAAAAATCCTATTTTTTTTTTTCCGTCTTGTTTATTGGCGCGGTGTCCCCTTTAATATTCATAGGACTGTGAGGAGGGGGTTTGAAACCATGCCGTCACTTTGGATCTCCATCTCTCCATCTCTCGTCAGGGCCCAGGTTGACCCCTGTGTCACTATTATTATATATATATTTTTCCGTCTTGTTTATTTTTCACGGTGTCCCCTTTAATTTTCATAGGACTGTGAGGAGGAGGTTTGAAACCATGTAGTCACTTTGGATCTCCATCTCTCCATCTCTCCATCTCTCCATCTCTCCATCTCTCGTCAGGGCCCGGGTTGACCCCCGTGTCATTATATATATATATATATATATATATTTTTTCCGTCTTGTTTATTGGCGTGGTGTCCCCTTTAATATTCATAGGACTGTGAGGAGGGGGTTTGAAACCATGCCGTCACTTTGGATCTCCATCTCTCCATCTCTCGTCAGGGCCCGGGTTGACCCCCGTGTAAATATTATTACATATATTTTTTTTTCCGTCTTGTTTATTGGCGCGGTGTCCCCTTTAATATTCATAGGACTGTGAGGATGGGGTTTGAAACCATGCCGTCTCTTTGGATCTCCATCTCTCCTTCTCTCCATCTCTCCATCTCTCGTCAGGGCCCGGGTTGACCCCCGTGTCATTATTATTATATATATATATATTTTTCAGTCTTGTTTATTGGAGCGGTGTCCCGTTTAATATTCATAGGACTGTGAGGAGGGGGTTTGAAACCGTGCCGTCACTTTGGATCTCCATCTCTCCATCTCTCGTCAGGGCCCGGGTTGACCCCCGTGTCATTATTATTATATATTTTTTTTCCGTCTTGTTTATTGGTGCGGTGTCCCCTTTAATATTCATAGGACTGTGAGGAGGGGGTTTGAAACCATGCTGTCAATTTGGATCTCCATCTCTCCATCTCCCTGCCTCTCCATCTCTCGTCAGGGCCCGGGTTGACCCCCGTGTCATTATTATTATATATATATATATTTTTTTTTTTTCCGTCTTGTTTATTGGCGCGGTGTCCCCTTTAATATTCATAGGACTGTGAGGAGGGGGTTTGAAACCATGCCGTCTCTTTGGATCTCCATCTCTCCTTCTCTCCATCTCTCCATCTCTCGTCAGGGCCCGGGTTGACCCCCCGTGTCATTATTATTATATATATATATATTTTTCAGTCTTGTTTATTGGCGCTGTGTCCCATTTAATATTCATAAGACTGTGAGGAGGGGGTTTGAAACCATGCCGTCACTTTGGATCTCCATCTCTCCATCTCTCGTCAGGGCTCGGGTTGACCCCCGTGTCATTATTATTATATATTTTTTTTTTCCGTCTTGTTTATTGGCGCGGTGTCCCCTTTAATATTCATAGGACTGTGAGGAGGGGGTTTGAAACCATGCCGTCACTTTGGATCTCCATCTCTCCATTTCTCCATCTCTCCATCTCTCCATCTCTCGTCAGGGCCCGGGTTGACCCCCGTGTCATTATTATTATATATATATCTATATTTTTATTTTTTCCGTCTTGTTTATTGGCGCGGTGTCCCCTTTAATATTCATAGTACTGTGAGGAGGGGGTTTGAAACCATGCCGTCACTTTGGATCTCCATCTCTCCATTTCTCCATCTCTCCATCTCTCCATCTCTCGTCAGGGCCCGGGTTGACCCCTGTGTCACTATTATTATATATATATATATATATATATATATATATATATATATATATATATATATATATATTTATTTTTTTCTGTCTTGTTTATTGGCACGGTGTCCCCTTTAATTTTCATAGGACTGTGAGGAGGAGGTTTGAAACCATGTAGTCACTTTGGATCTCCATCTCTCCATCTCTCCATCTCTCGTCAGGGCCCGGGTTGACCCCCGTGTCATTATTATTATATATATATATATATTATTATATATATATATATTTTCCCGTCTTGTTTATTGGCGCGGTGTCCCCTTTAATATTCATAGGACTGTGAGGAGGGGGTTTGAAACCATGCCGTCACTTTGGATCTCCATCTCTCCATTTCTCCATCTCTCCATCTCTCCATCTCTCGCCAGGGCCCGGGTTGACCCCCGTGTCATTATTATTATATATTTTTTTTCTGTCTTGTTTATTGGTGCGGTGTCCCCTTTAATATTCATAGGACCGTGAGGAGGGGCTTTGAAACCATGCCGTCACTTTGGATCTCCACCTCTCCATCTCTCCATCTCTCCATTTCTCGTCAGGGCCCGGGTTGACCCCCGTGTCATTATATATATATATATATATATATATATATTTTTTTTTTTCTGTTTTGTTTATTGGCGCGGTTTCCCCTTTAATATTCATAGGACTGTGAGGAGGGGGTTTGAAACCATTCTGTCACTTTGGATCTCCATCTCTCCATCTCTCCATCTCTCGTCAGGGCCCGGGTTGACCCCCGTGTCAATATTATTACATATATTTTTTTTCTCCGTCTTGTTTATTGGCGCAATGTCCCCTTTAATATTCATAGGACTGTGAGGATGAGGTTTGAAACCATTCTGTCACTTTGGATCTCCATCTCTCCATCTCTCGTCAGGGCCCGGGTTGACCCCCCTGTGATTATTATTATTTATATATATATATATTTTTTTCCGTTTTGTTTATTGGCACAATGTCCCCTTTAATATTCATAGGACTGTGAGGAGGGGGTTTGAAACCATGCCGTCGTTTTGGATCTCCATCTCTCCATATCTCCATCTCTCGTCAGGGCCCTGGTTGACCCCCGTGTCATTATTATTATATATTTTTAAATTTTTATTTGTTTCCGTCTTGTTTATTGGCGCAGTGTCCCCTTTAATATTCATAGGACTGTGAGGAGGGGGTTTGAAACCATGCTGTCACTTTGGATCTCCATCTCTCCATCTCTCATCAGGGCCCGGGTTGACCCCCGTGTCATTATTATTATATATATATATATATATATTTTTCCGTCTTGTTTATTGGCGCGGTGTCCCCTTTAATATTCATAGGACAGTGAGGAGGGGGTTTGAAACCATGCCGTCACTTTGGATCTCCATCTCTCCATCTCTCCATCTCTCTATCTCTCGTCAGGGCCCGGGTTGACCCCAGTGTCATTATTATTATATATTTTTTTTCTGTCTTGTTTATTGGTGCGGTGTCCCCTTTAATATTCATAGGACTGTGAGGAGGGGGTTTGAAACCATGGCGTCACTTTGGATCTCCACCTCTCCATCTCTCCATCTCTTGTCAGGGCCCGGGTTGACCCCCGTGTCATTATTATTATATATATATATATTTTTCCGTCTTGTTTATTGGCGCGGTGTCCCCTTTAATATTCATAGGACTGTGAGGAGGGGGTTTGAAACCATGCCGTCACTTTGGAGCTCCATCTCTCCATCTCTCGTCAGGGCCCGGGTTGACCCCCGTGTCATTATTATTATACATATTTTTTTTCCGTCTTGTTTATTGGCACGGTGTCCCCTTTAATATTCATAGGACTGTGAGGAGGGGGTTTGAAACCATGCCATCACTTTGGATCTCCATCTCTCCATCTCTCGTCAGGGCCCGGGTTGACCCCTGTGTCACTATTATTATATATATATATATTTTTTTTTCCGTCTTGTTTATTGGCACGGTGTACCGTTTAATTTTCATAGGACTGTGAGGAGGGGGTTTGAAACCATGTAGTCACTTTGGATCTCCATCTCTCCATCTCTCCATCTCTCGTTAGGGCCCGGGTTGACCCCTGTGTCATTATATATATATATATATATTTTTTCCGTCTTGTTTATTGGCGCGGTGTCCCCTTTATTATTCATAGGACTGTGAGGAGGGGGTTTGAAACCATGCCGTAACTATGGATCTCCATCTCTCCATCTCTCCATCTCTCCATCTCTCCATCTCTCGTCAGGGCCCGGTTTGACTCCCGTGTCATTATTATAATATATATATATTTTTTTTCCGTCTTGTTTATTGGCGCGGTGTATATATTTTTTCCGTCTTCCGTCTTCCGTCTTTGTCCCCTTTAATATTCATAGGACTGTGAGGAGGGGGTTTGAAACCATGCCGTCAATTTAGATCTCCATCTCTCCATCACTTCATCTCTCCATCTCTCGTCAGGGCCCGGGTTGACCCCCGTGTCATTATTATTATATATATATATTTTTTTCCGTCTTGTTTATTGGCGCGGTGTCCCCTTTAATATACATAGGACTGTGAGGAGGGGGTTTGAAACCATGCCGTCACTTTGGATCTCCATCTCTCCATCTCTCCATCTCTCGTCAGGGCCCGGGTTGACCCCTGTGTCATTATATATATATATATATATATATATATATATATATATATATATATATATATAATTTTTTTTTCCATCTTGTTTATTGGCGCGGTGTCCCCTTTAATATTCATAGGACTGTGAGGAGGGGGTTTGAAACCATGCCGTCACTTTGGATCTCCATCTCTCCATCTCTCGTCAGGGCCCGGGTTGACCCCCGTGTAAATATTATTACATATATATTTTTTTCCGTCTTGTTTATTGGCGCGGTGTGCCCTTTAATATTCATAGGACTGTGAGGAGGGGGTTTGAAACCATGCCGTCTCTTTGGATCTCCATCTCTCCTTCTCTCCATCTCTCCATCTCTCGTCAGGGCCCGGGTTGACCCCCGTGTCATTATTATTATATATATATATATATAATATATATATATATATATATAATTTTTTTTTCCATCTTGTTTATTGGCGCGGTGTCCCCTTTAATATTCATAGGACTGTGAGGAGGGGGTTTGAAACCATGCCGTCACTTTGGATCTCCATCTCTCCATCTCTCGTCAGGGCCCGGGTTGACCCCCGTGTAAATATTATTACATATATATTTTTTTCCGTCTTGTTTATTGGCGCGGTGTCCCGTTTAATATTCATAGGACTGTGAGGAGGGGGTTTGAAACCATGCCGTCACTTTGGATCTCCATCTCTGCATCTCTCGTCAGGGCCTGGGTTGACCCCCGTGTCATTATTATTATATATTTTTTTTCCGTCTTGTTTATTGGCGCGGTGTCCCCTTTAATATTCATAGGACTGTGAGGAGGGGGTTTGAAACCAGGCCGTCACTTTGGATCTCCATTTCTACATCTCTCCATCTCTCGTCAGGGCCCGGGTTGACCCCCGTGTCATTATTATTATATATATATTTTTTTCCGTCTTGTTTATTGGCGCGGTGTCCCCTTTAATATTCAAAGGACTGTGAGGAGGGGGTTTGAAACCATGCCGTCAATTTAGATCTCCATCTCTCCATCTCTCGCCAGGGCCCGGGTTGACCCCCGTGTCATTATTATTATTATTATATATATATTTTTTTATTTCTCCGTCTTGTTTATTGGCGCGGTGTCCCCTTTAATATTCATAGGACTGTGAGGAGGGGTTTGAAACCATGCCGTCACTTTGGATATCCATCTCTCCATCTCTCCATCCCTCCATCTCTCGTCAGGGCCCGAGTTGACCCCGTGTCATTATTATTATATATATATATATATATATTTTTTATTTCTCCGTCTTGTTTATTGGCGCGGTGTCCCCTTTAATATTCATAGGACTGTGAGGAGGGGGTTTGAAACCATGCCATCACTTTGGATATCCATCTCTCCATCTCTCCATCTCTCGTCAGGGCCCGGGTTGACCCCCATGTCATTATTATTATATATATTTTTTTTCTGTCTTGTTTATTGCCGCGGTGTCCCCTTTAATATTCATAGGACTGTGAGGAGGGGGTTTTAACCATACCGTCAATTTAGATCTCCATCTCTCCATCTCTCGTCAGGGCCCCGGTTGACCCCCATGTCATTATTATTATTATTATATATATTTTTTTTCGGTCTTGTTTATTGGCGCGGTGTCCCCTTCATAGGACTGTGAGGAGGGGGTTTGAAACCATGCCGTCACTTTGGATCTCCACCTCTCCATCTCTCCATCTCTCGTCAGGGCCCGGGTTGACCCCCGTGTCATTATTATTATATATATATATATATATATTTTTTTTTTTTCCGTCTTGTTTATTGGCTCAGTGTCTCCTTTAATTTTCATAGGACTGTGAGGAGGGGGTTTGAAACCATTCTGTCACTTTGGATCTCCATCGCTCCATCTCTCCATCTCTCTGTCTCTCCATCTCTCGTCAGGGCCCGGGTTGACCCCCGTGTCATTATTATTATATATATATATATTTTTTTTTTTTTTCGTCTTGTTTATTGGCGCGGTGTCCCCTTTAATATTCATAGGACTGTGAGGAGGGGGTTTGAAACCATGCTGTCTCTTTGGATCTCCATCTCTCCTTCTCTCCATCTCCCCATCTCTCGTCAGGGCCCGGATTGACCCCTGTGTCATTATTATTATATATTTTTTTTTCCGTCTTGTTTATTGGCGCGGTGTCCCCTTTAATATTCATAGTACTGTGAGGGGGGGTTTGAAACCATGCCGTCACTTTGGATCTCCATCTCTCCATTTCTCCATCTCTCCATCTCTCCATCTCTCGTCAGGGCCCGGGTTGACCCCCGTGTCATTATTATTATATATATATATATATTTCCGTCTTGTTTATTGGCGCGGTGTCCCCTTTAATATTCATAGGACTGTGAGGAGGGGGTTTGAAACCATGCCGTCACTTTGGATCTCCATCGCTCCATCTCTCCATCTCTCTGTCTCTCCATCTCTCGTCAGGGCCCGGGTTGACCCCCGTGTCATTATTATTATATATATATATATATTTTTTTTTCCGTCTTGTTTATTGGCGCGGTGTCCCCTTTAATATTCATAAGACTGTGAGGAGGGGGTTTGAAACCATGCCGTCACTTTGGATCTCCATCTCTCCATCTCTCCATCTCTCGTCAGGGCCCGGGTTGACCCCCGTGTCATTATTATTATACATATTTTTTTTCCGTCTTGTTTATTGGTGCGGTGTCCCCTTTAATATTCATAGGACTGTGAGGAGGGGGTTTGAAACCATGTAGTCACTTTGGATCTCCATCTCTCCATCTCTCGTCAGGGCCCGGGTTGACCCCTGTGTCATTATTATTATATATATATATATATATATTTTTTTTTTTCCGTCTTGCTTATTGGCGCGGTGTCCCCTTTATTATTCATAGGACTGTGAGGAGGGGGTTTGAAACCATGCCGTAACTATGGATCTCCATCTCTCCATCTCTCCATCTCTCCATCTCTCGTCAGGGCCCGGGTTGACTCCCGTGTCATTATTATTATATATATATTTTTTTTTTTCCGTCTTGTTTATTGGCGCGGTGTATATATTTTTTTACGTCTTCCGTCTTCCGTCTTTGTCCCCTTTAATGTTCATAGGACTGTGAGGAGGGGGTTTGAAACCATGCCGTCAATTTAGATCTCCATCTGTCCATCACTTCATCTCTCCATCTCTCGCCAGGGTCCGGGTTGACCCCCGTGTCATTATTATTATATATATATATATTTTTCAGTCTTGTTTATTGGTGCGGTGTCCCGTTTAATATTCATAGGACTGTGAGGAGGGTGTTTGAAACCATGCCGTCACTTTGGATCTCCATCTCTCCTTCTCTCCATCTCTCCATCTCTCGTCAGGGCCCGGGTTGACCCCCCGTGTCATTATTATTATATATATATATATTTTTCAGTCTTGTTTATTGGCGCTGTGTCCCGTTTAATATTCATAAGACTGTGAGGAGGGGGTTTGAAACCATGCCGTCACTTTGGATCTCCATCTCTCCATCTCTCGTCAGGGCTCGGGTTGACCCCCGTGTCAATATTATTACATATATTTTTTTTCTCCGTCTTGTTTATTGGCGCGATGTCCCCTTTAATATTCATAGGACTGTGAGGATGAGGTTTGAAACCATTCTGTCACTTTGGATCTCCATCTCTCCATCTCTCGTCAGGGCCCGGGTTGACCCCCCTGTGATTATTATTATTTATATATATATATTTTTTTTTCCGTTTTGTTTATTGGCACAATGTCCCCTTTAATATTCATAGGACTGTGAGGAGGGGGTTTGAAACCATGCCGTCGCTTTGGATCTCCATCTCTCCATCTCTCCATCTCTCGTCAGGGCCCGGGTTGACCCCCGTGTCAATATTATTACATATATTTTTTTTCTCCGTCTTGTTTATTGGCGCGATGTCCCCTTTAATATTCATAGGACTGTGAGGATGAGGTTTGAAACCATTCTGTCACTTTGGATCTCCATCTCTCCATCTCTCGTCAGGGCCCGGGTTGACCCCCCTGTGATTATTATTATTTATATATATATATATTTTTTTCCGTTTTGTTTATTGGCACAATGTCCCCTTTAATATTCATAGGACTGTGAGGAGGGGGTTTGAAACCATGCCGTCGTTTTGGATCTCCATCTCTCCATATCTCCATCTCTCGTCAGGGCCCTGGTTGACCCCCGTGTCATTATTATTATTATATATTTTTAAATTTTTATTTGTTTCCGTCTTGTTTATTGGCGCAGTGTCCCCTTTAATATTCATAGGACTGTGAGGAGGGGGTTTGAAACCATGCTGTCACTTTGGATCTCCATCTCTCCATCTCTCATCAGGGCCCGGGTTGACCCCCGTGTCATTATATATATATATATATATATATATATATTTTTCCGTCTTGTTTATTGGCGCGGTGTCCCCTTTAATATTCATAGGACAGTGAGGAGGGGGTTTGAAACCATGCCGTCACTTTGGATCTCCATCTCTCCATCTCTCCATCTCTCTATCTCTCGTCAGGGCCCGGGTTGACCCCAGTGTCATTATTATTATATATTTTTTTTCTGTCTTGTTTATTGGTGCGGTGTCCCCTTTAATATTCATAGGACTGTGATGAGGGGGTTTGAAACCATGGCGTCACTTTGGATCTCAGCCTCTCCATCTCTCCATCTCTTGCCAGGGCCCGGGTTGACCCCCGTGTCATTATTATTATATATATATATTTTTCCGTCTTGTTTATTGGCGCGGTGTCCCCTTTAATATTCATAGGACTGTGAGGAGGGGGTTTGAAACCATGCCGTCACTTTGGATCTCCATCGCTCCATCTCTCTGTCTCTCCATCTCTCGTCAGGGCCCGGGTTGACCCCCGTGTCATTATTATTATATATATATATATATATATATATATATATTTTTTTTTTTTCCGTCTTGTTTATTGGCGCGGTGTCCCCTTTAATATTCATAAGACTGTGAGGAGGGGGTTTGAAACCATGCTGTCACTTTGGATCTCCATCTCTCCATCTCTCGTCAGGGCCCGGGTTGACCCCCGTGTCATTATTATTATACATATTTTTTTTCCGTCTTGTTTATTGGCGCGGTGTCCCCTTTAATATTCATAGGACTGTGAGGAGGGGGTTTGAAACCATGCCATCACTTTGGATCTCCATCTCTCCATCTCTCGTCAGGGCCCGGGTTGACCCCTGTGTCACTATTATTATATATATATATATTTTTTTTCCGTCTTGTTTATTGGCACGGTGTCCCGTTTAATTTTCATAGGACTGTGAGGAGGGGGTTTGAAACCATGTAGTCACTTTGGATCTCCATCTCTCCATCTCTCCATCTCTCGTCAGGGCCCGGGTTGACCCCTGTGTCATTATATATATATATATATATATATATATATATATATATATATATATATATATTTTTTTTCCGTCTTGTTTATTGGCGCGGTGTCCCCTTTATTATTCATAGGACTGTGAGGAGGGGGTTTGAAACCATGCCGTAACTATGGATCTCCATCTCTCCATCTCTCCATCTCTCGTCAGGGCCCGGTTTGACTCCCGTGTCATTATTATAATATATATATATTTTTTTTCCGTCTTGTTTATTGGCGCGGTGTATATATTTTTTCCGTCTTCCGTCTTCCGTCTTTGTCCCCTTTAATATTCATAGGACTGTGAGGAGGGGGTTTGAAACCATGCTGTCTCTTTGGATCTCCATCTCTTCTTCTCTCCATCTCCCCATCTCTCGTCAGGGCCCGGATTGACCCCTGTGTCATTATTATTATATATTTTTTTTTCCGTCTTGTTTATTGGCGCGGTGTCCCCTTTAATATTCATAGTACTGTGAGGGGGGGTTTGAAACCATGCCGTCACTTTGGATCTCCATCTCTCCATTTCTCCATCTCTCCATCTCTCCATCTCTCGTCAGGGCCCGGGTTGACCCCCGTGTCATTATTATTATACATATTTTTTTCCGTCTTGTTTATTGGTGCGGTGTCCCCTTTAATATTCATAGGACTGTGAGGAGGGGGTTTGAAACCATGTAGTCACTTTGGATCTCCATCGCTCCATCTCTCCATCTCTCTGTCTCCATCTCTCGTCAGGGCCCGGGTTGACCCCCGTGTCATTTATATTATATATATATATATTTATTTTTTTCGTCTTGTTTATTGGCGCGGCGTCCCCTTTAATATTCATAGGACTGTGAGGAGGGGGTTTTAAACCATGCCGTCTCTTTGGATCTCCATCTCTCCTTCTCTCCTCAGGGCCCGGGTTGACCCCCGTGTCATTATTATTATATATATATATATTTTTCCGTCTTGTTTATTGGCGCGGTGTCCCCTTTAATATTCATAGGACTGTGAGGAGGGGGTTTGAAACCATGCCGTCACTTTGGATCTCCATCGCTCCATCTCTCTGTCTCTCCATCTCTCGTCAGGGCCCGGGTTGACCCCCGTGTCATTATTATTATATATATATATATATTTTTTTTTCCGTCTTGTTTATTGGCGCGGTGTCCCCTTTAATATTCATAAGACTGTGAGGAGGGGGTTTGAAACCATGCCGTCACTTTGGATCTCCATCTCTCCATCTCTCGTCAGGGCCCGGGTTGACCCCCGTGTCATTATTATTATACATATTTTTTTTCCGTCTTGTTTATTGGTGCGGTGTCCCCTTTAATATTCATAGGACTGTGAGGAGGGGGTTTGAAACCATGTAGTCACTTTGGATCTCCATCTCTCCATCTCTCGTCAGGGCCCGGGTTGACCCCTGTGTCATTATTATTATATATATATATATATATATATATATTTTTTTTTTTTTTTTTTTTCCGTCTTGCTTATTGGCGCGGTGTCCCCTTTATTATTCATAGGACTGTGAGGAGGGGGTTTGAAACCATGCCGTAACTATGGATCTCCATCTCTCCATCTCTCCATCTCTCGTCAGGGCCCGGGTTGACTCCCGTGTCATTATTATTATATATATATATTTTTTTTTCCGTCTTGTTTATTGGCGCGGTGTATATATTTTTTTCCGTCTTCCGTCTTCCGTCTTTGTCCCCTTTAATGTTCATAGGACTGTGAGGAGGGGGTTTGAAACCATGCCGTCAATTTAGATCTCCATCTGTCCATCACTTCATCTCTCCATCTCTCGTCAGGGTCCGGGTTGACCCCCGTGTCATTATTATTATATATATATATATTTTTCAGTCTTGTTTATTGGTGCGGTGTCCCGTTTAATATTCATAGGACTGTGAGGAGGGGGTTTGAAACCATGCCGTCACTTTGGATCTCCATCTCTCCATCTCTCGTCAGGGCTCGGGTTGACCCCCGTGTCATTATTATTATATAATTTTTTTCTCTCTTGTTTATTGGTGCGGTGTCCCCTTTAATATTCATAGGACTGTGAGGAGGCGGTTTGAAACCATGCCGTCACTTTGGATCTCCATCTCTCCATCTCTCCATCTCTCGTCAGGGCCCGGGTTGACCCTTGTGTCATTATTATTATATATATATTTTTTTTCTGTCTTGTTTATTGGCGCGGTGTCCCCTTTAATATTCATAGGACTGTGAGGAGGGGGTTTGAAACGATGCCGTCACTTTGGATCTCCATCTCTCCATCTCTCGTCAGGGCCCGGATTGACCCCCGTGTCATTATATATATATATATATATCTTTTTTTTTTCGTATTGTTTATTGGCGCGGTGTCCCCTTTAATATTCATAGGACTGTGAGGAGGGGGTTTGAAACCATGCCGTCACTTTGGATCTCCATCTCTCCATCTCTCCATCTCTCCATCTCTCGTCAGGGCCCGGGTTGACCCCCGTGTCATTATTATTATATATATTTTTTTCCGTCTTGTTTATTGGTGCGGTGTCCCCTTTAATATTCATAGGACTGTGAGGAGGGGGTTTGAAATCATGCCGTCACTTTGGATCTCCATCGCTCCATCTCTCCATCTCTCTGTCTCCATCTCTCGTCAGGGCCCGGGTTGACCCCCGTGTCATTTATATTATATATATATATATATTTTTTTTTTTCGTCTTGTTTATTGGCGCGGCGTCCCCTTTAATATTCATAGGACTGTGAGGAGGGGGTTTTAAACCATGCCGTCTCTTTGGATCTCCATCTCTCCTTCTCTCCTCAGGGCCCTGGTTGACCCCCGTGTCATTATTATATATATATATATATATATATATATATTTTTTTTTCCGTCTTGTTTATTGGCGCGGTGTCTCCTTTAATATTCATAGGACTGTGAGGAGGGGGTTTGAAACCATGCCGTCACTTTGGATCTCCATCTCTCCATCTCTCGTCAGGGCCGGGTTGACCCCCGTGTCATTATTATTATATATTTTTTTTCCGTCTTGTTTATTGGTGCGGTGTCCCCTTTAATATTCATAGGACTGTGAGGAGGGGGTTTGAAACCATGCTGTCAATTTGGATCTCCATCTCTCCATCTCCCTGTCTCTCCATCTCTCGTCAGGGCCCGGGTTGACCCCCGTGTCATTATTATTATATATATATATATATTTTTTTTTCCGTCTTGTTTATTGGCGCGGTGTCCCCTTTAATATTCATAGGACTGTGAGGAGGGGGTTTGAAACCATGCCGTCTCTTTGGATCTCCATCTCTCCTTCTCTCCATCTCTCGTCAGGGCCCGGGTTGACCCCCGTGTCATTATTATTATATATATATATATTTTTCAGTCTTGTTTATTGGTGCGGTGTCCCGTTTAATATTCATAAGACTGTGAGGAGGGGGTTTGAAACCATGCCGTCACTTTGGATCTCCATCTCTCCATCTCTCGTCAGGGCTCGGGTTGACCCCCGTGTCATTATTATTATATATTTTTTTCCGTCTTGTTTATTGGCGCGGTGTCCCCTTTAATATTCATAGGACTGTGAGGAGGGGGTTTGAAACCATGCCGTCACTTTGGATCTCCATCTCTCCATTTCTCCATCTCTCCATCTCTCCATCTCTCGTCAGGGCCCGGGTTGACCCCCGTGTCATTATTATTATATATATTTTTTTCCGTCTTGTTTATTGGCGCGGTGTCCCCTTTAATATTCATAGGACTGTGAGGAGGGGGTTTGAAATCATGCCGTCACTTTGGATCTCCATCGCTCCATCTCTCCATCTCTCTGTCTCCATCTCTCGTCAGGGCCCGGGTTGACCCCCATGTCATTTATATTATATATATATATATATATATTTTTTTTTCGTCTTGTTTATTGGCGCGGCGTCCCCTTTAATATTCATAGGACTGTGAGGAGGGGGTTTTAAACCATGCCGTCTCTTTGGATCTCCATCTCTCCTTCTCTCGTCAGGGCCCGGGTTGACCCCTGTGTCATTATTATATATATATATATATATATATATATATATATATATATATATTTTTCCGTCTTGTTTATTGGCGCGGTGTCTCCTTTAATATTCATAGGACTGTGAGGAGGGGGTTTGAAACCATGCCGTCACTTTGGATCTCCATCTCTCCATCTCTCGTCAGGGCCGGGTTGACCCTCGTGTCATTATTATTATATATTTTTTTTTCCGTCTTGTTTATTGGTGCGGTGTCCCCTTTAATATTCATAGGACTGTGAGGAGGGGGTTTGAAACCATGCTGTCAATTTGGATCTCCATCTCTCCATCTCCCTGTCTCTCCATCTCTCGTCAGGGCCCGGGATGACCCCCGTGTCATTATTATTATATATATATATATATTTTTTTTTTTCCGTCTTGTTTATTGGCGCGGTGTCCCCTTTAATATTCATAGGACTGTGAGGAGGGGGTTTGAAACCATGCCGTCTCTTTGGATCTCCATCTCTCCTTCTCTCCATCTCTCCATCTCTCGTCAGGGCCCGGGTTGACCCCCGTGTCATTATTATTATATATATATATATTTTTCAGTCTTGTTTATTGGTGCGGTGTCCCGTTTAATATTCATAAGACTGTGAGGAGGGGGTTTGAAACCATGCCGTCACTTTGGATCTCCATCTCTCCATCTCTCGTCAGGGCTCGGGTTGACCCCCGTGTCATTATTATTATATTTTTTTTTTCCGTCTTGTTTATTGGCGCGGTGTCCCCTTTAATATTCATAGGACTGTGAGGAGGGGGTTTGAAACCATGCCGTCACTTTGGATCTCCATCTCTCCATTTCTCCATCTCTCCATCTCTCGTCAGGGCCCGGGTTGACCCCCGTGTCATTATTATTATATATATTTTTTTCCGTCTTGTTTATTGGCGCGGTGTCCCCTTTAATATTCATAGGACTGTGAGGAGGGGGTTTGAAATCATGCCGTCACTTTGGATCTCCATCGCTCCATCTCTCCATCTCTCTGTCTCCATCTCTCGTCAGGGCCCGGGTTGACCCCCGTGTCATTTATATTATATATATATATATATATTTTTTTTTCGTCTTGTTTATTGGCGCGGCGTCCCCTTTAATATTCATAGGACTGTGAGGAGGGGGTTTTAAACCATGCCGTCTCTTTGGATCTCCATCTCTCGTCAGGGCCCGGGTTGACCAACGTGTCATTATTATTATATATATATTTTTTTTTCAGTCTTGTTTATTGGGGCGGTGTCCCGTTTAATATTCATAGGACTGTGAGGACGGGGTTTGAAACCATGCCGTCACTTTGGATTTCCATCTCTCGTCAGGGCCCGGATTGACCCCCGTGTCATTATTATTATATATATTTTTTTCTGTCTTGTTTATTGGGGCGGTGTCCCCTTTAATATTTATAGTACTGTGAGGAGGGGGTTTGAAACCATGCCGTCACTTTGGATCTCCATCTCTCAATTTCTCCATCTCTCCATCTCTTCATCTCTCGTCAGGGCCCGGGTTGACACCCGTGTCATTATATATATATATATATTTTTCCGTCTTGTTTATTGGCGCGGTGTCCCCTTTAATATTCATAGGACTGTGAGGAGGGGGTTTGAAACCATGCCGTCACTTTGGATCTCCATCTCTCCATCTCTTCATCTCTCGTCAGGGCCCGGGTTGACCCCCGTGTCATTATTATTATATATTCTTTTTTTTCCGTCTTGTTTATTGTCACTGTGTCCCCTTTAATATTCATAGGACTGTGAGGAGGGGGTTTGAAACCATGCCGTCACTTTGGATCTCCATCTCTCCATCTCTCCATCTCTCGTCAGGGCCCGGGTTGACCCTTGTGTCATTATTATTATATATATATTTTTTTTCCGTCTTGTTTATTGGCGCGGTGTCCCCTTTAATATTCATAGGACTGTGAGGAGGGGGTTTTAAACCATGCCGTCACTTTGGATCTCCATCTCTCCATCTCTCCATCTCTCCTCAGGGCCCGGGTTGACCCCCGTGTCATTATTATTATATATATATATCTTTTTTTTCTGTATTGTTTATTGGCGCGGTGTCTCCTTTAATATTCATAGGACTGTGAGGAGGGGGTTTGAAACCATGCCTTCACTTTGGATCTCCATCTCTCCATCTCTCCATCTCTCGTCAGGGCCCGGGTTGACCCCCGTGTCATTATTATTATATATGTTTTTTTTCCGTCTTGTTTATTGGTGCGGTGTCCCCTTTAA
This sequence comes from Rana muscosa, assembly GCA_029206835.1. Lineage (NCBI taxonomy): Eukaryota > Metazoa > Chordata > Amphibia > Anura > Ranidae > Rana > Rana muscosa. The sequence goes on along the minus strand of CM055123.1, from coordinate 328,842,456 downwards.
TATTCATAGGACTGTGAGGAGAGGGGTTTGAAACCATGCCGTCACTTTGGATCTCCATCTCTCCATCTCCCTGTCTCTCCATCTCTCGTCAGGGCCCGGGTTGACCCCCGTGTCATTATTATTATATATATATATATATATATATATATATATATATATTCTTTTTTTTTTCCGTCTTGTTTATTGGCGCGGTGTCCCCTTTAATATTCATAGGACTGTGAGGAGGGGGTTTGAAACCATGCCGTCTCTTTGGATCTCCATCTCTCCTTCTCTCCATCTCTCCATCTCTCGTCAGGGCCCGGGTTGACCCCCGTGTCATTATTATTATATATATTTTTCAGTCTTGTTTATTGGCGCGGTGTCCCGTTTAATATTCATAGGACTGTGAGGAGGGGGTTTGAAACCATGCCGTCACTTTGGATCTCCATCTCTCCATTTCTCCATCTCTCCATCTCTCCATCTCTCGTCAGGGCCCGGGTTGACCCCCGTGTCATTATTATTATATATATATCTATATTTTTATTTTTTCCGTCTTGTTTATTGGCGCGGTGTCCCCTTTAATATTCATAGTACTGTTAGGAGGGGGTTTGAAACCATGCCGTCACTTTGGATCTCCATCTCTCCATTTCTCCATCTCTCCATCTCTCCATCTCTCATCAGGGCCCGGGTTGACCCCTGTGTCACTATTATATATATATATATATTTTTTTTTTTTTTTTCCGTCTTGTTTATTGGCACGGTGTCCCTTTTAATTTTCATAGGACTGTGAGGAGGAGGTTTGAAACCATGTAGTCACTTTGGATCTCCATCTCTCCATCTCTCCATCTCTCGTCAGGGCCCGGGTTGACCCCCGTATCATTATTATTATATATATATATATATATATTTTTTTTTTTCCGTCTTGTTTATTGGCGCGGAGTCCCCTTTAATATTCATAGGACTGTGAGGAGGGGGTTTGAAACCATGTAGTCACTTTGGATCTCCATCTCTCCATCTCTCCATCTCTTCATCTCTCGTCAGGGCCCGGGTTGACCCCTGTGTCATTATTATTATATATATATATATATATATATATATATATATATATATATATTTTTTTTTCCGTCTTGTTTATTGGCGCAGTGTCCCCTTTAATATTCATAGGAAAGTGAGGAGGAGGTTTGAAACCATGCCGTCACTTTGGATCTCCATCTCTCCATCTCTCCATCTCTCCATCTCTCGTCAGGGCCCGGGTTGACCCCCGTGTCATTATTATTATATATATTTTTTTCCGTCTTGTTTATTGGCGCAGTGTCCCCTTTAATATTCATAGGACTGTGAGGAGGGGGTTTGAAATCATGCCGTCACTTTGGATCTCCATCGCTCCATCTCTCCATCTCTCTGTCTCTTCATCTCTCGTCAGGGCCCGGGTTGACCCCCGTGTCATTTATATTATATATGTATATATATTTTTTTTTTCGTCTTGTTTATTGGCGCGGTGTCCCCTTTAATATTCATAGGACTGTGAGGAGGGGGTTTGAAACCATGCCGTCTCTTTGGATCTCCATCTCTCCTTCTCTCGTCAGGGCCCGGGTTGACCAACGTGTCATTATTATTATATATATATATATTTTTTTCAGTCTTGTTTATTGGGGCGGTGTCCCGTTTAATATTCATAGGACTGTGAGGACGGGGTTTGAAACCATGCCGTCACTTTGGATTTCCATCTCTCCATCCCTCCATCTCTCGTCAGGGCCCGGATTGACCCCCGTGTCATTATTATTATATAATTTTTTTTCCATCTTGTTTATTGGGGCGGTGTCCCCTTTAATATTTATAGTACTGTGAGGAGGGGGTTTGAAACCATGCCGTCACTTTGGATCTCCATCTCTCCATTTCTCCATCTCTCCATCTCTCCATCTCTCGTCAGGGCCCGGGTTGACACCCGTGTCATTATTATTATATATATATATATTTTTCCGTCTTGTTTATTGGCGCGGTGTCCCCTTTAATATTCATAGGACTGTGAGGAGGGGGTTTGAAACCATGCCGTCACTTTGGATCTCCATCTCTCCATCTCTTCATCTCTCGTCAGGGCCCGGGTTGACCCCCGTGTCATTATTATTATATATTATTTTTTTTCCGTCTTGTTTATTGTCACGGTGTCCCCTTTAATATCCATAGGACTGTGAGGAGGGGGTTTGAAACCATGCCGTCACTTTGGATCTCCATCTCTCCATTTCTCCATCTCTCCATCTCTCCATCCCTCGTCAGGGCCCGGGTTGACCCCCGTGTCATTATTATTATATATTTTTTTTCTGTCTTGTTTATTGGTGCGGTGTCCCCTTTAATATTCATAGGACCGTGAGGAGGGGCTTTGAAACCATGCCGTCACTTTGGATCTCCACCTCTCCATCTCTCCATCTCTCCATTTCTCGTCAGGGCCCGGGTTGACCCCCGTGTCATTATATATATATATATATATTGTGACAGCAGGAAGGTAAAGTCACCTGGTTGCATCCAGGGGGGTAGATATATTTCGCCCAGATTCAGGCTTTACGCCGACTTATACAACTAGGTGGAGAGTTGTATAAGCCCAGCTAAGGCTAGTGGGCTCATGGATGACTTATACCTCTAGGGAGAGTGTGGGGCGTCGTGCAGACAGGGAGTTGATGAGACCAGCTGAAGCTTGTCAGCTCATTTAGGCCTCTATAAGAACTCCCAGCTTCATTAGATGTTAGCTCATGCCTGGAACCAGACCTGTGTGGACTGTCTAGGGAGAGTGAACCCCTGTGCGGTGAGACAAAGCCTGTGTGGCTATTTGCTTGGACCTTTAAAACCAGGGACTTAGGGACTAGGACAGCACTAGGCTGATCCCAGTTGTTAGTTAGGAAACCTGTATGTTTAGTCAGAGGTCAAGTTGACCAGGATTTATTTTGTTTGTTTCTTTTGGCTTTGCTGTGTTTTGTCACTGTAAATAGAAAATAAACCGCACCTTTTTTTGATTTTGAAAACCACAACCTCCGTTTGCTGGGCCTGTTTTTGTGTGGGGAGCCCATCCCGGGGGTCACACACACCCGCTGCCGAGCTAACCCCCTCACAGTTGGTGGAGAACCAGTGGCAGTTTTTTTTTAAGCCAGCATGGAGGAGATACTGAAGCAGCTGGCTCTAGCAAATGCCAATCAACAGCAGACAAATGCAGGTTTGCAAAAGAGCCTTGCAGCTCATCAACAGAGCCTTGCAGCTCAACAACAGAACTTCGCAGCCCAGCAGCAAGCTCATCAACAGAGCCTTGCAGCCCAGCAGCAAGCTCACCAACAGAGTCTGGAAGCTCAGCAACAAGCCCAGCAGCAATCTGAGGCCCGCTTCATAGACCTGTTACAGAAGCAAGAGCAGAGACTACAACAAATGGAAGCAGTAATGCAGCAACGTCCGCAGACCAGTGAGGAAAGCCGTCCCACTAATACCGCGTCCTTTGGGGTGAGTCGTTTATTGACAAAAATGACTGGAGAGGATGATCCAGAGGTATTTTTGACCACATTTGAAAGGACTGCTGAAAGAGAAAAGTGGCCTGAGGAGCAGTGGGCTGGACTGGTGGCTCCTCTGTTAACTGGTGAATCGCAGAAGGCTTACTATGACCTAGAGCCTGACCAAGCAAAAGACTATGTGATGCTAAAAGCTGAAATTTTGGCAAGGCTGGGTGTCACCCAGGCTGTCCGGGCTCAGCGTGTGCATAACTGGACTTTCCAGCTTGGAAAACCCCCCAGGTCTCAAATGTATGATCTCATTCACCTGAGCAGAAAGTGGCTACAGCCAGAGACTTTGTCCGCACCAAAGATTGTGGAACGTGTTGTAATGGATCGGTTTTTGAGAGCTCTTCCTACTGCCATCCAAAAGTGGGTAAGCCATGGAGACCCAGAGACGGCCGATGGTCTTGTGGATCGTGTGGAGAAATACTTGGCTACAGAGAACCTGACGGCCTCTTCCAGAGACACTCGGACTTTCCACCCTAAGACCAGACCATCCCCAGGGGCGGATAAGAGGATTCCAAGGGGTGAGGGTGGAGAGAGTGAGAGGGTGGGAGCTCTACCCCAAGTTTGGCGAGAACAGCCTGGGAAATCAGCGGCTCAAGAGGCGGCAAGAAGGATCGTTTGCTACCGCTGCCGGCAAGCGGGACATATTGCAGCCAATTGCCCGGTTGTGGAGGAACCCATGCAGTGTGACTTTCTGACGGGCAGACGTCAGTCGCTGTGTGCGACAGTCGCATGCACTGCCATTCGAGGAACTGAGAAACATTTATGCAAAATGTGTGTTAATGGTAGAAATGTTGTGGTATTGCTGGATTCAGGTAGCCTTGTGACCCTGATAAAGGCTGAGTTAGTTAAAACAGAGGTCTCTGGGAATAGCAAGGTAGCTGTTATTTGTGTGCATGGGGACACCCGAGAGTATCCAGTGACTACAGTGTGTTTCGAGACCCCCAAAGGTACCCTCTCTCATCCAGTGGGCTTAGTATCTCAGTTACCGCATGACGCCATTGTGGGAAGGGATTTTCCGAAGTTCTGGGAACTGTGGGATGATCCTGAGCCCCCCACTGGTGCCCCTATGTACCAGGAATGTGATAGCCAGATCTCCCCTGAGAGTGGTGAGGACTCTCCGGAATTTCCCTTATCAGTATTGGCAGGGGAGACTCAAGAAACTGGAGAGGAGCCCACCTCCTCAGACGAAAACCTACCGTCTGTGGAGTTTTCTGATCTTGAGGTTCACAGGGAAAACTTTGCCACAGAACAGTTGAAAGACCCCGCCCTAATAAAGGCACGGGAAAACGTAGTGAAAATAGATGGCGAGTTAGTGAACCCAGATAATACCTGCACTTACCCATACTTCAGCGTAGAGAAGGACCTACTGTATCGGGTGGCAAAAAGGGCAGAAGAAACCATTGAGCAGCTTGTGGTGCCCAAACCTTACAGGAAGTTGGTGTTGGAGTTGGCCCATGGGCACATTCTTGGAGGTCATCTGGGGACAGAGAAAACCCGAGAGAGGGTATTACAGAGATTCTATTGGCCGGGGGTGATGAAGGACATAGAAAATTATTGTTCCTCCTGCCCTGTGTGTCAGAGGTCGGCTCCGATGCCACATTTCCGTAGCCCGCTGGTCCCTCTACCCATCATTGAGGTCCCGTTTGAGAGGATCGCCATGGATTTGGTAGGTCCTATAATCAAGTCCGCTAGGGGGCACCAGTACATATTAGTTATAATGGACTATGCCACCCGTTATCCAGAAGCGATCCCTCTCCGAAATACCTCGGCCAAAACCATAGCCAAAGAGCTATCTCTTGTGTTTAGCCGGGTGGGTATTTGTAAAGAACTGCTTACGGACCAAGGTACACCCTTTATGTCCCGGGTTATGAAGGAGCTGTGTAAATTGTTCAAAGTGACGCAATTACGTACATCTGTGTATCACCCCCAAACCGATGGGCTGGTTGAAAGATTCAACAAAACCCTAAAACAAATGTTGAAGAAAGTGGCGGATAGAGATGGAAAGGATTGGGACTGTCTACTTCCTTATCTGATGTTTGCTATTAGGGAGGTGCCCCAATCCTCTACGGGATTCTCCCCCTTTGAGTTACTGTATGGGAGACACCCAAGAGGGCTGTTGGATATTGCCAAGGAAACTTGGGAAAGTGAGAGTTCTCCCCACAGGAGTGTGATTGAGCATGTCGCCCTGATGCAAGACCGAATTGCACAGGTAATGCCCATCGTGAAGGAACATTTGGCCCAAGCGCAGTTAGCACAGCAGAGAGTGTACAACCGTGGAGCCAAGACCCGTACCTTTTCCCCGGGGGATAGGATACTGGTACTTGTCCCTACGGTTGAAAGTAAATTCCTTGCCAAATGGCAAGGCCCCTACGAGATAATGGAAAAAGTGAGCGAAGTGAATTACAAGGTCAGACAACCAGGAAGGCGAAAGCCCGAACAGATCTATCACGTTAATCTGTTGAAAGCCTGGAGGGATAGAGAGTCCCTAGTCGCAGACACTTGGTCACCAGCTCAAACTGGTTGCGTGATTCCTGAGGTTGGAATAGCAGCCACCTTGTCACAACCCCAACAACAGGAGGTTAAGGAGTTTGTGCTTCGCAACAAGGAGGTATTCTCTGAGCTGCCGGGACAAACATCTGGGGTAGAGCATGACATCATTACCCCGCCCGGTGAAAGGGTGAAGTTAAAACCCTATCGGATCCCAGAGGCCCGACGGGAGGCAATACGGGAGGAAGTACAGAAAATGCTGAACTTAGGGGTGATAGAGGAGTCCCAAAGTGATTGGTCTAGTCCCATTGTGTTGGTGCCTAAACCGGATGGGAGCTGGCGATTTTGTAACGATTTTCGTCAGTTGAACAAAGTTACAAAATTTGACACCTACCCCATGCCACGTATAGATGAGTTGATCGACCGGCTGGGAACAGCCCGATACATGACGACTCTTGACCTCACAAAAGGGTATTGGCAAATCCCCCTGGCCAAATTGGCCAAAGAGAAAACCGCATTTGTAACCCCAGACGGGGCGTTCCAATATAAAAGAATGCCGTTCGGGTTACAGAATGCGCCGGCCACATTCCAGCGGAAAATGGACCAGATGCTGAGGCCCCATCGGAAGTATGCTGCGGCTTACCTGGATGACGTAATTGTCCATAGCACAGATTGGGCCTCACATCTGCCAAAAGTGCAAGCAGTCCTGGACTCTGTTCAGGAAGCGGGGTTTACGGCTAACCCCAAGAAGTGTACCATTGGGCAGGAGGAGGCCAAATATCTTGGGTACACCATTGGGAGGGGAGTAATAAAACCCCAACTCAACAAAGTCGAGGCCATCCAGAGTTGGCCACGTCCCAACAGCAAGAAGCAGGTACGAGCCTTTCTGGGAATCGCTGGGTATTATCGGCGATTCATTCCCCACTTTGCTTCTAAGGCTGTGCCCCTAACCAACCTAACGAAGGGGAAAGGGTCGGTCATGATTAAATGGACCCCCGAGGCTGAGGCAGCATTCCAATTCTTGAAACAAGCCTTATGTAGCCAGCCAGTCTTGTACTCACCCGACTTCTCTAAAGACTTTGTCGTACAAAGTGATGCGTCAGATGTGGGGTTAGGAGCAGTATTGTCCCAGGTCTGGAACGGGGAAGAGCACCCAGTCATTTACCTCAGCAGGAAGTTGAAGTCCCAGGAGGTAAATTACGCCACCGTTGAAAAGGAGTGTTTAGCGGTGAAGTGGGCTCTAGATTCCCTTCGGTACTACCTGCTAGGTAGGCACTTTGACATGGTTACGGATCACGCTCCGTTAAAGTGGATGGCTCAAAACAAGGAAACAAATAGAAGAGTGAATAGGTGGTTCCTGGCCCTCCAGGAATTCAACTTCACAGTAAAGCATCGCCCTGGCGTTCAAATGGGGAATGTGGATGCTTTGTCTCGAGTACATGAATGCCTGATTGCTGGTGTTCCAACCCCGAGGTTAAAACAAGAGGGGGGGGTATGTGACAGCAGGAAGGTAAAGTCACCTGGTTGCATCCAGGGGGGTAGATATATTTCGCCCAGATTCAGGCTTTACGCCGACTTATACAACTAGGTGGAGAGTTGTATAAGCCCAGCTAAGGCTAGTGGGCTCATGGATGACTCATACCTCTAGGGAGAGTGTGGGGCGTCGTGCAGACAGGGAGTTGATGAGACCAGCTGAAGCTTGTCAGCTCATTTAGGCCTCTATAAGAACTCCCAGCTTCATTAGATGTTAGCTCATGCCTGGAACCAGACCTGTGTGGACTGTCTAGGGAGAGTGAACCCCTGTGCGGTGAGACAAAGCCTGTGTGGCTATTTGCTTGGACCTTTAAAACCAGGGACTTAGGGACTAGGACAGCACTAGGCTGATCCCAGTTGTTAGTTAGGAAACCTGTATGTTTAGTCAGAGGTCAAGTTGACCAGGATTTATTTTGTTTGTTTCTTTTGGCTTTGCTGTGTTTTGTCACTGTAAATAGAAAATAAACCGCACCTTTTTTTGATTTTGAAAACCACAACCTCCGTTTGCTGGGCCTGTTTTTGTGTGGGGAGCCCATCCCGGGGGTCACACACACCCGCTGCCGAGCTAACCCCCTCACAATATATATATATATATATATATATATTTTTTCCGTTTTGTTTATTGGCGCGGTTTCCCCTTTAATATTCATAGGACTGTGAGGAGGGGGTTTGAAACCATTCTGTCACTTTGGATCTCCATCTCTCCATCTCTCCATCTCTCGTCAGGGCCCGGGTTGACCCCCGTGTCAATATTATTACATATATTTTTTTTTTCGTCTTGTTTATTGGCGCGGTGTCCCCTTTAATATTCATAGGACTGTGAGGATGAGGTTTGAAACCATTCTGTCACTTTGGATCTCCATCTCTCCATCTCTCGTCAGGGCCCGGGTTGACCCCCCTGTGATTATTATTATTTATATATATATATATTTTTTTTTCCGTTTTGTTTATTGGTGCAGTGTCCCCTTTAATATTCATAGGACTGTGAGGAGGGGGTTTGAAACCATGCCGTCGTTTTGGATCTCCATTTCTCCATCTCTCCATCTCTCGTCAGGGCCCTGGTTGACCCCCGTGTCATTATTATTATAAATTTTTTAATTTTTATTTGTTTCCGTCTTGTTTATTGGCGCAGTGTCCCCTTTAATATTCATAGGACTGTGAGGAGGGGGTTTGAAACCATGCTGTCACTTTGGATCTCCATCTCTCCATCTCTCATCAGGGCCCGGGTTGACCCAAGTGTCATTATTATTATATATATATATATATATATATTTTTTTTTTTCCGTCTTGTTTATTGGCGCGGTGTCCCCTTTAATATTCATAGGACAGTGAGGAGGGGGTTTGAAACCATGCCGTCACTTTGGATCTCCATCTCTCCATCTCTCCATCTCTCCATCTCTCCATCTCTCGTCAGGGCCCGGGTTGACCCCCGTGTCATTATTATTATATATTTTTTTTCTGTCTTGTTTATTGGTGCGGTGTCCCCTTTAATATTCATAGGACTGTGAGGAGGGGGTTTGAAACCATGGCGTCACTTTGGATCTCCACCTCTCCATCTCTCCATCTCTCCATCTCTCGTCAGGGCCCGGGTTGACCCCTGTGTCATTATTATTATATATATATATATATTTTTTTTTTCAGTCTTGTTTATTGGCGCGGTGTCCCATTTAATATTCATAGTACTGTGAGGGGGGGGGGGGTTTGAAACCATGCCGTCACTTTGGATCTCCATCTCTCCATTTCTCCATCTCTCCATCTCTCCATCTCTTGTCAGGGCCCGGGTTGACCCCCGTGTCATTATTATTATATATATATATTTTTCCGTCTTGTTTATTGGCGCGGTGTCCCCTTTAATATTCATAGGACTGTGAGGAGGGGGTTTGAAACCATGCCGTCACTTTGGATCTCCATCTCTCCATCTCTCGTCAGGGCCCGGGTTGACCCCCGTGTCATTATTATTATACATATTTTTCTTCCGTCTTGTTTATTGGCGCGGTGTCCCCTTTAATATTCATAGGACTGTGAGGAGGGGGTTTGAAACCATGCCATCACTTTGGATCTCCATCTCTCCATCTCTCCATCCCTCCATCTCTCGTCAGGGCCCGGGTTGACCCCTGTGTCACTATTATTATATATATATTTTTTTTTTCCGTCTTGTTTATTGGCACGGTGTCCCGTTTAATTTTCATAGGACTGTGAGGAGGGGTTTTGAAACCATGTAGTCACTTTGGATCTCCATCTCTCCATCTCTCCATCTCTCGTCAGGGCCCGGGTTGACCCCTGTGTCATTATATATATATATATATATATATATATATATATATATATATTTTCCGTCTTGTTTATTGGCGCGGTGTCCCCTTTATTATTCATAGGACTGTGAGGAGGGGGTTTGAAACCATGCCGTAACTATGGATCTCCATCTCTCCATCTCTCCATCTCTCCATCTCTCCATCTCTCCATCTCTCGTCAGGGCCCGGTTTGACTCCCGTGTCATTATTATAATATATATATTTTTTTTTCCGTCTTGTTTATTGGCGCGGTGTATATATTTTTTCCGTCTTCCGTCTTCCGTCTTTGTCCCCTTTAATATTCATAGGACTGTGAGGAGGGGGTTTGAAACCATGCCGTCAATTTAGATCTCCATCTCTCCATCACTTCATCTCTCCATCTCTCGTCAGGGCCCGGGTTGACCCCCGTGTCATTATTATTATATATATATATTTTTTTCCGTCTTGTTTATTGGCGCGGTGTCCCCTTTAATATACATAGGACTGTGAGGAGGGGGTTTGAAACCATGCCGTCACTTTGGATCTCCATCTCTCCATCTCTCCATCTCTCGTCAGGGCCCGGGTTGACCCCCGTGTCATTATATATATATATATATATATATTTTTTTTTCCGTCTTGTTTATTGGCGCGGTGTCCCCTTTAATATTCATAGGACTGTGAGGAGGGGGTTTGAAACCATGCCGTCACTTTGGATCTCCATCTCTCCATCTCTCGTCAGGGCCCGGGTTGACCCCCGTGTAAATATTATTACATATATTTTTTTTTCCGTCTTGTTTATTGGCGCGGTGTGCCCTTTAATATTCATAGGACTGTGAGGAGGGGGTTTGAAACCATGCCGTCTCTTTGGATCTCCATCTCTCCTTCTCTCCATCTCTCCATCTCTCGTCAGGGCCCGGGTTGACCCCCGTGTCATTATTATTATATATATATATATTTTTCAGTCTTGTTTATTGGCGCGGTGTCCCGTTTAATATTCATAGGACTGTGAGGAGGGGGTTTGAAACCATGCCGTCACTTTGGATCTCCATCTCTGCATCTCTCGTCAGGGCCTGGGTTGACCCCCGTGTCATTATTATTATATTTTCTTTTTCCGTCTTGTTTATTGGCGCGGTGTCCCCTTTAATATTCATAGGACTGTGAGGAGGGGGTTTGAAACCAGGCCGTCACTTTGGATCTCCATTTCTACATCTCTCCATCTCTCCATCTCTCCATCTCTCGTCAGGGCCCGGGTTGACCCCCGTGTCGTTATTATTATATATTTTTTTTTTTCCGTCTTGTTTATTGGCGCGGTGTCCCCTTTAATATTCTAAGGACTGTGAGGAGGGGGTTTGAAACCATGCCGTCAATTTAGATCTCCATCTCTCCATCTCTCGCCAGGGCCCGGGTTGACCCCCGTGTCATTATTATTATTATTATATATATATTTTTTGATTTCTCCGTCTTGTTTATTGGCGCGGTGTCCCCTTTAATATTCATAGGACTGTGAGGAGGGGTTTGAAACCATGCCGTCACTTTGGATATCCATCTCTCCATCTCTCCATCCCTCCATCTCTCGTCAGGGCCCGAGTTGACCCCGTGTCATTATTATTATATATATATATATATTTTTTTTTATTTCTCCGTCTTGTTTATTGGCGCGGTGTCCCCTTTAATATTCATAGGACTGTGAGGAGGGGGTTTGAAACCATGCCGTCACTTTGGATCTCCATCTCTCCATCTCTCCATCTCTCGTCAGGGCCCGGGTTGACCCCATGTCATTATTATTATATATTTTTTTTTCCGTCTTGTTTATTGGCGCGGTGTCCCCTTTAATATTCATAGGACTGTGAGGAGGGGGTTTTAACCATACCGTCAATTTAGATCTCCATCTCTCCATCTCTCGTCAGGGCCCCGGTTGACCCCCATGTCATTATTATTATTATTATATATATTTTTTTTCGTCTTGTTTATTGGCGCGGTGTCCCCTTCATAGGACTGTGAGGAGGGGGTTTGAAACCATACCGTCACTTTGGATCTCCACCTCTCCATCTCTCCATCTCTCGTCAGGGCCCGGATTGACCCCCGTGTCATTATATATATATATATATATATATCTTTTTTTTTTCGTATTGTTTATTGGCGCGGTGTCCCCTTTAATATTCATAGGACTGTGAGGAGGGGGTTTGAAACCATGCCGTCACTTTGGATCTCCATCTCTCCTTCTCTCCATCTCTCCATCTCTCGTCAGGGCCCGGGTTGACACCCGTGTCATTATTATTATATATATATATATTTTTCAGTCTTGTTTATTGGCGCGGTGTCCCGTTTAATATTCATAGGACTGTGAGGAGGGGGTTTGAAACCATGCCGTCACTTTGGATCTCCATCTCTCCATCTCTCGTCAGGGCTCGGGTTGACCCCCGTGTCATTATTATTATATATTTTTTTTCCGTCTTGTTTATTGGCGCGGTGTCCCCTTTAATATTCATAGGACTGTGAGGAGGGGGTTTGAAACCATGCCGTCACTTTGGATCTCCATCTCTCCATCTCTCCATCTCTCGTCAGGGCCCGGGTTGACCCCCGTGTCATTATTATTATATATATATATATTTTTCCGTCTTTTTTATTGGCACAGTGTCCCCTTTAATATTCTTAGGACTGTGAGGAGGGGGTTTGAAACCATGCCGTCACTTTGGATCTCCATCTCTCCATCTCTCCATCTCTCGTCAGGGCCCGGGTTGACCCCCGTGTCATTATTATTATATATATATCTATATATTTTTTTTTTCCGTCTTGTTTATTGGCGCGGTGTCCCCTTTAATATTCATAGGACGGTGAGGAGGGGGTTTGAAACCATGCCGTCACTTTGGATCTCCATCTCTCCATCTCTCAATCTCTCCATCTCTCGTCAGGGCCCGGGTTGACCTCCGTGTCATTATTATTATATATATATATATTTTTTTTCCGTCTTGTTTATTGGCGCCGTGTCCCCTTTAATATTCATAGGACTGTGAGGAGGGGGTTTGAAACCATGCCGTCACTTTGGATCTCCATCTCTCCATCTCTCGTCAGGGCCCGGGTTGACCCCTGTGTCATTATTATTATATATATATTTTTTTCCGTCTTGTTTATTGGCGCAGTGTCCCCTTTAATATTCAAAGGACTGTGAGGAGGGGGTTTGAAACCATGCCGTCAATTTAGATCTCCATCTCTCCATCTCTCGCCAGGGCCCGGGTTGACCCCCGTGTCATTATTATTATATATATTTTTTTTTATTTCTCCGTCTTGTTTATTGGCGCGGTGTCCCCTTTAATATTCATAGGACTGTGAGGAGGGGTTTGAAACCATGCCGTCACTTTGGATATCCATCTCTCCATCTCTCCATCTCTCGTCAGGGCCCGGGTTGACCCCCGTGTCATTATTATTATATATATATCTTTTTTTTTCCGTATTGTTTATTGGCGCAGTGTCCCCTTTAATATTCATAGGACTGTGAGGTGGGGGTTTGAAACCATGCCGTCACTTTGGATCTCCATCTCTCCATCTCTCCATCTCTCGTCAGGGCCCGGGTTGACCCCCGTGTCATTATTATTATATATTTTTTTTCCATCTTGTTTATTGGCGCGGTGTCCCCTTTAATATTCATAGGACTGTGAGGAGGGGGTTTGAAACCATGCCGTCTCTTTGGATCTCCATCTCTCCTTCTCTCCATCTCTCCATCTCTCGTCAGGGCCCGGGTTGACCCCAGTGTCATTATTATTATATATATATCTTTTTTTTCCGTATTGTTTATTGGCGCGGTGTCCCCTTTAATATTCATAGGACTGTGAGGAGGGGGTTTGATACCATGCCGTCACTTTGGATCTCCATCTCTCCATCTCTCCATCTCTCGTCAGGGCCCGGGTTGACCCCCGTGTCATTATTATTATATATTTTTTTCCGTCTTGTTTATTGGTGCGGTGTCCCCTTTAATATTCATAGGACTGTGAGGAGGGGGTTTGAAACCATGCCGTCACTTTGGATCTCCATCTCTCCATTTCTCCATCTCTCCATCTCTCCATCTCTCGTCAGGGCCCGGGTTGACCCCCGTGTCATTATTATTATATATATATATATATATTTCCGTCTTTTTTATTGGCGCAGTGTCCCCTTTAATATTCTTAGGACTGTGAGGAGGGGGTTTGAAACCATGCCGTCACTTTGGATCTCCATCTCTCCATCTCTCCATCTCTCCTCAGGGCCTGGGTTGACCCCCGTGTCATTATTATTATATATATATCTATATTTTTATTTTTTCCGTCTTGTTTATTGGCGCGGTGTCCCCTTTAATATTCATAGGACGGTGAGGAGGGGGTTTGAAACCATGCCGTCACTTTGGATCTCCATCTCTCCATCTCTCAATCTCTCCATCTCTCGTCAGGGCCCGGGTTGACCTCCGTGTCATTATTATTATATGTATATATATATTTTTTCCGTCTTGTTTATTGGCGCGGTGTCCCCTTTAATATTCATAGGACTGTGGGGAGGGGGTTTGAAACCATGCCGTCACCTTGGATCTCCATCTCTGCATCTCTCGTCAGGGCCTGGGTTGACCCCCGTGTCATTATTATTATATTTTTTTTTTCCGTCTTGTTTATTGGCGCGGTGTCCCCTTTAATATTCATAGGATTGTGAGGAGGGGGTATGAAACCAGGCCGTCACTTTGGATCTCCATTTCTATATCTCTCCATCTCTCCATCTCTCGTCAGGGCCCGGGTTGACCCCCGTGTCATTATTATTATATATATATTTTTTTCCGTCTTGTTTATTGGCGCGGTGTCCCCTTTAATATTCAAAGGACTGTGAGGAGGGGGTTTGAAACCATGCCGTCAATTTAGATCTCCATCTCTCCATCTCTCGCCAGGGCCCGGGTTGACCCCCGTGTCATTATTATTATTGTTATATATATATTTTTTTATTTCTCCGTCTTGTTTATTGGCGCGGTGTCCCCTTTAATATTCATAGGACTGTGAGGAGGGGTTTGAAACCATGCCGTCACTTTGGATATCCATCTCTCCATCTCTCCATCTCTCCATCTCTCGTCAGGGCCCGGGTTGACCCCTGTGTCATTATTATATATATATATATATATATATATATATATATATATATATATATTTATATATTTTTTTTTATTTCTCCGTCTTGTTTATTGGCGCGGTGTCCCCTTTAATATTCATAGGACTGCGAGGAGGGGGTTTGAAACCATGCCGTCACTTTGGATCTCCATCTCTCCATCTCTCGTCAGAGCCCGGATTGACCCCCCTGTCATTATTATTATGTATTTTTTTTCTATCTTGTTTATTGGTGCGGTGTCCCCTTTAATATTCATACGACTGTGAGGAGGGGGTTTGAAACCATGCCGTCACTTTGGATCTCCACCTCTCCATCTCTCCATCTCTCGTCAGGGCCCGGGTTGACCCCCATGTCATTATTATTATATATTTTTTTTCCGTCTTGTTTATTGGCGCGGTGTCCCCTTTAATATTCATAGGACTGTGAGAAGGGGGTTTGAAACCATACCGTCAATTAGTGATGAGCCGAACACCCCCGGGTTCGGTTCGCACCAGAACCCGCGAACGGACCGAAAGTTCGCGCGAACATTAGAACCCTATTAAATACAATGGATGCGAACGTTCGGATTCTAAAGTGCTAATTATAACGACTATTATCCATGTTATTGTCCGAAACAGAGTTTGGGAACCCGGGTTCTGCACCAGGGGACATGTATCAATGCAAAAAGAAGTTTTAAAAACGGACGTTTTCCGGGAGCAGTCATTTTAATGATGCATAAAGTGAAAAAAAAAAGTCAAATATTCCTTTAAATATTGTACCTGGGGGGTGTCTAAAGTATGCCTGTGAAGTGCCACGTGTTTCCCGTGTTTAGAACTGTCCCTGCACAAAATAACATTTCTAAAGGAAAAAAAGCCATTTAAAACTGCTTGCGGCTTTAATGCAATGTCTGGTCCCGGTAATATGGATGAAAATCTTTAGGAAAAATGGCATAGCTACCCCATCAACCCCCCCCCCCTACCCCAGCCCATTACCAGCCCCTTTGGGTCTTGTATGGATATTAAGGGGAACCCCGCACAAAAAATAAAAAAGCCCCTATATACTCTGAACAGCCGTATACAGGCGGTGCATACAAGACAGGGACTGTAGGTTTGTTCTTCTATAGAATCTGTTTGTAATTTTGAACAGCTGCATTGTTTAAGTGTAGCTCCATGCCAAATTCCTTTTTTTTAGCTTTTTGGAAAACATAGGGAACGGTTATCACCCCTGTCACATTTTTTTTGCTGTCTGTGCCCCTGTTCAGAACATTTCACCTCACTTTGCGTCCCAATGACAACTGTTTTTGAAATGTGGTGTTTGTATTGAAACAAGGATTGGTGATAAAGCATCAGTAGAGAGGAGACACCTTTCTCCCATATTAATTCTTACAGGAGAGAATTTTCCTTCCAAGGGGTAGATTTCCTCTCACTTCCTGTTGTCTTCTTCCGTTTGCAAGTAGTAGTAGTTTGTAAGTTGGATGTTTGAAAGTAGGGACTTTCCGTATATACTCTGCAGAAATTGGCCCCTTAGGTGTTGGTGTTGGCACAACACTGAAAGCACTCACAGTTATTCTTGGTGGGTGCTGGAACGCCCTGCTGTCAAGTATAATATCAGGAATTGTAATAACATATAATTGTTGATCAGTGGTAGTAAAAATTGGGCCTTTGATGGTGGTGCTGGTGTCACAACACTGTAAGGCCTGACAGTTACTCTTGGTGGGCGCAGCAATGGTCCCTGCTGTGAATTATTAGATCAATAATTATAATTGCATGCCCCTGTTGAACAGGGGCTGAAAAACTGGGCCTTTGGTGGTGGTGGTGGTGGTGATGGTGTTGCTGGTGCCACAACACTGTAAGGCCTGACAGTTACTCTTGGTGGGCGCAGCAATGGGCCCTGCTGTGAATTATTAGATCAATAATTATAATTGCATGCCCCTGTTGAACAGGGGCTGAAAAATTGGGCCTTAGGCACTGGTGGCACAACACTGCAACCCCTCACAGATACTGTACTTGGAGCACAGCAATGAGGCCTGTTGCAAAGTATTGCATCAAAAATTTTAATTACACGCCCCTGTTAAACAGGGGCTGAAAAATTGGGCCTTAGCCACTGGTGGCGTCACCCATAAACCAAAATGATCTTCCAAGCTATCATCGTTAATCATATCATTGAGGAGGAGGAGGAGGATAGCCAGACAACATAACAGCACAGGCACTCAGCATCAGCATCAGTCTTGAAGGGATGTGACATTTTAAAATCAATTAGTCTGTTATATCAGCATCTGGTGTGTGGTAGCTGATGGTGATCCAAGACTGGTTCATCTTAAAGAAAGTCAGTCGATCAACCGAGTCGGTGGACAGGCGCACCCTGTGATCCATGACAAATCCTCCAGCAGCACTGAATGTGCGTTCTGAAAGAACGCTGGATGCAGGACAGGCCAGTAGCTCAATTGCATACTGTGCAAGCTCTGGCCAGTGATCCATCCTCAAGACCCAGTAAGCCAGAGGATTTTCGGTGGGGAAGGTGTCCAAGTCTGACCTTGCCCCTAGGTATTCCTGCACCATGTATATCAGACGCTGGCGATGGTTGCTGGAACCGATCATACTTTGGGGCTGCGGACTAAAGAATTGTCTGAACGCATCGGTCAGACGGCCACCTTCCCCACCGCTCCTTCTTTGACTGCCCGAAGCCTCAGCAACTCGTTGTCCAGGACCAGGAGTTTGTAACCTCCCAGTCTCTGGGAACGCGTTGCACAGACCTTTCTGCAAGGCCTCCCGGAGTTGTCTCATCCTCTGCTCCCTCTGCGACGGTACGATAAGGTCCGCAACCTTACCCTTGTAAGGATCAAGGAGAGTGGCCAGCCAGTAACGGTCCCTCTCCTTGATCCGAAGAATACGAGGATCCTTCCGCAGACTTTGCAGGATCAGGGAGGCCATGCAGCGTAGGTTAGCTGAGGCATTCAGTCCGGAGTCCTCTGGGTCACTAAGGACGACATGATCCGCAGCCACCTCCTCCCAGCCACGTACAAGTCCACTGGTTTCTTGGGACTGTAAATCATCCCTAAAAGACTGCTGCTGATGATGCTGAGTGCCAGCCTCCACCTCCATGCTGACACAATCCTCCTCCTCCTCCTCCTCTTCCTGTGCGATGGGTGGGACAGAAGGAACACTGTCTGGGTAAAGGGGGCCTTGAGAGGCAAGGAAGTCCTCCTCTTCCTGCCTCTGTTCTGCCTCAAGTGCCCTGTCCATTATTCCACGCAGCGTGTGCTCCAACAGGTGGACAAGAGGTACATTGTCACTGATGCATGCACTGTCACTGCTCACCATCCTCGTGGCCTCCTCAAATGGTGCCAGGACAGTGCATGCATCCCTGATCATGCCCCACTGGCGTGGTGAAAAAAAACAGAGCTCCCCTGACCCTGTCCTGGTGCCGTAGTCGCACAGGTACTCATTGATGGCCCTCTGCTGCGTGTGCAGCCGCTGCAGCATGGCCAACGTTGAGTTCCACCTGGTGGGCATGTCACATATAAGGCGGTTCTTGGGCAGGTTCAACTCCTTTTGAAGCTCAGCCAGGCGAGCACTGGCATTATAAGATCTGCGGAAATGCACACAGACTTTCCTGGCCTGCCTCAGGACATCCTGTAAGCCCGGGTACCTGCCCAAGAACCGCTGCACCACCAGGTTAAGGACATGAGCCATACATGGGTCAGTTGTCCCTGTCGGAGGGCGGAGAGGAGGTTGGTGCCATTGTCGCAAACCACCATTCCTGGCTTAAGCTGGCGTGGCGTCAACCACCTCTCGGCCTGCTCCTGCAGAGCAGACAGGACCTCTGCCCCAGTGTGGCTCCTGTCCCCCAAACACACCAGCGCAAGCACGGCATGGCATCTTTTTGCCTGCGTACTTGCGTAGCCCCTTGAACGCCTATGGAGCACCGCTGGTTCCGAGGACAAACCACAGGAAGAGGCCATGGAGGAAGAAGAAGAGGAGGGGGTGGAGGAGAGAGGTGTGTCACAACCAGTAGTAGCATTTTGGAGGCGTGGGGGTGGAACAACCTCCAACACTACTGCACCTTGTCCTGCATCCTTCCCAGCTGCCAAAAGAGTGACCCAATGGGCCGTGAAAGAAAGGTAACGTCCCTGTCCATGCCTGCTGGACCATAAGTCAGCGGTAATATGCACCTTACCGCTGACCGCCCTGTCCAGCGAGGCCAAGACATTGCCTTCCACATGCCTGTAGAGAGCCGGAATAGCCTTCCGTGCGAAAAAGTGTCGTTTGGGAACCTGCCACTGAGGAACCGCACATTGCACAAACTCACGGAAGGGGGCCGAGTCTACCAACTGAAAAGGCAGCAGTTGAAGCGCTAGCAATTTAGCCAAGCTAGCATTCAACCGCTGGGCATGTGGATGGCTGGGAGTGAACTTCTTTTGACGGTCCAGCAGCTGGGGCAGGGAAATTTGCCTGCTAGAATCGGACGTTGGTGTACTGCTAGCAGAGTGCCCGCAAGTACTTGCCTGTGACACACCTAATTCTACACCTTCATTCCTCTCAGAGCAGGTTTCAGAGAGGAGTGAAGGTATAGTGGGGTTGGAGATCCCAGCTGATGCGGTGCAAGAAGAGGTCAGCTTTGTTCTTTGGTGTGGGTCTTTAAGGTAGGCTTGCCAACGAGCTGCATGGTAGGTCAACATATGTCTGATCAAGCATGTGGTGTTCAAGCGGCTGATGTTTTGGCCACGCGATATACGCTTGAGACATATGTTGCAAACAGCAGCTGTGCGATCTGATGCACTCGCCTCAAAAGCCCACACCAAAGAACTTTTTGAATGACGGGCAGAGGCAGCGCCCTGCACAGGCGGAGCTCTGCGGTGTGATTCCATCGGTGTGCTGCCCATACGCTGGCCACTCAAGGGCATCCTGCCTCGTTGGAGATGTGCCTCCTCCTCATCCTCCTCCTCCTCCTCTCTCCTATTAGGCACCCACGTGGAGTCAGTGACCTCATCATCCCCTCCCTCCTCATCACTGGAGCCAATCTGGCAGTATGCTGCAGCTGCTGGAACATGACTGCCAGATTGGTGTCCTTCTTGAGCATCCCCTCTCTCTGCTCTCACGCTGCTGCCTTCCTCTAGCTGGGTATCATCATCAGATCCTTCCAAACGCTGGGCATCCTCCTGGAGCATGTACCCAACACTGTGCTCAAACTGTTCGGGGGACTCCTCAGGAGGAGGGCATGGTGGGTCTAGGGAAGGATTGACTAATGAAGATAATGATACCAGAGAAGAGGACGCTTTGGCAGCTGCTTTGCCAGTACCCTGAGCCTGGGTGAGAGAGGATGAGGAGGATGAGGTGGGCTTGGTCATCCACTCTACCAAGTCTTCGGCATGATGTGGCTCAACATGTCCAGCTGCCGAAAAGAAGGACAAGTGTGTCCCATGGCCATGTGCTCATGACAATGCACCGCGTACACGACCAGCACTGTTGCCCCCAGACACAGAGCCTGCTTGCCCTCTTTTTTTGCCTCCTGACTGTCTGCCTCTCCTTGGTTGCCTTCCAGACATTTTAATGGATGGCCTGCAGGGAGATCGGAAAAACAGTAATAAGGGCTACCTTCAGGTGTATATTGTGCAGGAGGCTTAGCAACAATGACACTGACACTGTCCCCTGCCTATCCTTCTCTGTCCCTAAACACAAGGATTGAAAATATGGTTCAGCAAAAAAGTTTTAGAACAGAATAGCACACTGACACTTTCCCTCACTGTCCTACTCTGTCCCTCCCTACAAACAAGATTTAGCACAGAATAGCACACTGATAATTTCTACGAGTGTCCTTCTCTGTCCCTCAACTCAGGGATTGAAAATATGGAACAGCAAAATAATTTTAGAACAGAATAGCACACTGTCAGTTTCCCTCACTGTAGCTCTCTGTCCCTCAACTCAGGGATTGAAAATATGGAACAGCAAAATTGATTTAGAACAGAATAGCACACTGTCAGTTTCACTCACTGTACCTCTATGTCCCTCAACTCAAGGATTGAAAATATGGTTCAGCAAAATAGTTTTAGAACACAATAGCACACTGACACTTTCCCTCACTGTAGCTCTCTGTCCCTCAACTCAAGGATTGAAAATATGGTTCAGCAAAATAGTTTTAGAACAGAATAGCACACTGTCAGTTTCCCTCACTGTAGCTCTCTGTCCCTCAACTCAAGGATTGAAAATATGGTTCAGCAAAATAGTTTTAGAACACAATAGCACACTGACACTTTCCCTCACTGTAGCTCTCTGTCCCTCAACTCAAGGATTGAAAATATGGTTCAGCAAAATAGTTTTAGAACACAATAGCACACTGACACTTTCCCTCACTGTAGCTCTCTGTCCCTCAACTCAAGGATTGAAAATATGGTTCAGCAAAATAGTTTTAGAACAGAATAGCACACTGTCAGTTTCCCTCACTGTACCTCTCTGTCCCTCAACTCAAGGATTGAAAATATGGAACAGCAAAATTGATTTAGAACAGAATAGCACACTGTCAGTTTCACTCACTGTACCTCTCTGTCCCTCAACTCAAGGATTGAAAATATGGTTCAGCAAAATAGTTTTAGAACAGAATAGCACACTGTCAGTTTCCCTCACTGTAGCTCTCTGTCCCTCAACTCAAGGATTGAAAATATGGTTCAGCAAAATAGTTTTAGAACAGAATAGCACACTGTCAGTTTCCCTCACTGTAGCTCTCTGTCCCTCAACTCAAGGATTGAAAATATGGAACAGCAAAATTGATTTAGAACAGAATAGCACACTGTCAGTTTCACTCACTGTACCTCTCTGTCCCTCAACTCAAGGATTGAAAATATGGTTCAGCAAAATAGTTTTAGAACACAATAGCACACTGACACTTTCCCTCACTGTAGCTCTCTGTCCCTCAACTCAAGGATTGAAAATATGGTTCAGCAAAATAGTTTTAGAACAGAATAGCACACTGTCAGTTTCCCTCACTGTACCTCTCTGTCCCTCAACTCAAGGATTGAAAATATGGAACAGCAAAATTGATTTAGAACAGAATAGCACACTGTCAGTTTCACTCACTGTACCTCTCTGTCCCTCAACTCAAGGATTGAAAATATGGTTCAGCAAAATAGTTTTAGAACACAATAGCACACTGACACTTTCCCTCACTGTAGCTCTCTGTCCCTCAACTCAAGGATTGAAAATATGGTTCAGCAAAATAGTTTTAGAACAGAATAGCACACTGTCAGTTTCCCTCACTGTAGCTCTCTGTCCCTCAACTCAAGGATTGAAAATATGGAACAGCAAAATTGATTTAGAACAGAATAGCACACTGTCAGTTTCACTCACTGTACCTCTCTGTCCCTCAACTCAAGGATTGAAAATATGGTTCAGCAAAATAGTTTTAGAACACAATAGCACACTGACACTTTCCCTCACTGTAGCTCTCTGTCCCTCAACTCAAGGATTGAAAATATGGTTCAGCAAAATAGTTTTAGAACAGAATAGCACACTGTCAGTTTCCCTCACTGTAGCTCTCTGTCCCTCAACTCAAGGATTGAAAATATGGAACAGCAGAATTGATTTAGAACAGAATAGCACACTGTCAGTTTCACTCACTGTACCTCTCTGTCCCTCAACTCAAGGATTGAAAATATGGTTCAGCAAAATAGTTTTAGAACACAATAGCACACTGACACTTTCCCTCACTGTAGCTCTCTGTCCCTCAACTCAAGGATTGAAATTATGGTTCAGCAAAATAGTTTTAGAACAGAATAGCACACTGTCAGTTTCCCTCACTGTAGCTCTCTGTCCCTCAACTCAAGGATTGAAAATATGGAACAGCAAAATTGATTTAGAACAGAATAGCACACTGTCAGTTTCACTCACTGTACCTCTCTGTCCCTCAACTCAAGGATTGAAAATATGGTTCAGCAAAATAGTTTTAGAACACAATAGCACACTGACACTTTCCCTCACTGTAGCTCTCTGTCCCTCAACTCAAGGATTGAAAATATGGTTCAGCAAAATAGTTTTAGAACAGAATAGCACACTGTCAGTTTCCCTCACTGTAGCTCTCTGTCCCTCAACTCAAGGATTGAAAATATGGTTCAGCAAAATAGTTTTAGAACACAATAGCACACTGACACTTTCCCTCACTGTACCTCTCTGTCCCTACAAACAAGGATTAGCACAGAATAGCACACTGTCACTGACACTCTCCCTACCTATCCTTATTTGTCCCTAAACACAAGGAATCCAGGATTATGTAAAGGAAAAAAAATGACACTGTCCCTGCCTATGCTTCTCTTTCCCTGCTCCGGAACACACTACACAAGGCCGCCGCGCTGGCGGCCTTTTATAGTGTGGGGCGTGTACTAAACCCCATCAGCAATAATTGGCCACAGGCATCCTGCCTGTGGCCAATCATTGCTCTCCTCGCTGCCGGCGCTGTGATTGGCCAAGCATGCGGGGTCACAGTGCATGCTTGGCCAATCACAGCGCCTGGATGACACTGCGATGGCGTAGTGCATTGTGGGCCGTTCGCGTCACTCGAATTTGGCGCGAACGGCCCAAATCGTTCGATCTTCGTCGAACGATCGAACAGCCGATGTTCGAGTCGAACGTATGTTCGACTCGAACACGAAGCTCATCCCTACCGTCAATTTAGATCTCCATCTCTCCATCTCTCGTCAGGGCCCGGGTTGACCCCCATGTCATTATTATTATTATTATATATATTTTTTCCGTCTTGTTTATTGGCGCGGTGTCCCCTTTAATATTCATAGGACTGTGAGGAGGGGGTTTGAAACCATGCCGTCACTTTGGATCTCCATCTCTCCATCTCTCCATATCTCGTCAGGGCCCGGGTTGACCCTTGTGTCATTATTATTATATATATATATTTTTTCTCCGTCTTGTTTATTGGCGCGGTGTCCCCTTTAATATTCATAGGACTGTGAGGAGGGGGTTTGAAACCATGC